>JALPQI010008916.1:0-39621 GCA_025490895.1 Thaumatotibia leucotreta
AGCTCTGTCAAAACATACTCAACGGCATTAAGTGATTTAATTTTGTTTACACCAGCTAGCACTAACAAAATTATATGCACGAGCAAGTTGTCAATCCGTCTTCTGTTTAGTTTCGCTGGACACTTTTATTCCACAAATTTGGCATATAAGTAGCAATTATATGATCAATAAATAACTAACTCAACGGTTATATGGCTCTTATATGATTAAAAGTCATATAAAAGCTATATAAGTTGCTATTATTCAGCTAGTTAGCTATAAAGTGGTCACGGCGATGATTATTATATGACTAATACGTGGTGGCAGTTTCAGTTAAATGGCTTTTATATGGCTAAAAAGCTGAGTAATATGGGCCCAAATCGCGTTATATAAACGTAATTATTACGTTTTTATGACCAATTTCATAAGCTAAAAGCCTGAATATATTACGTTTCCGCGACGATTATATGACGAAATTTTGCTAGTTGGGGTGGAACACGGCACCTCATTAGTTTGATTTGAGCGATTAAGTATGAAACACCATTATATAAGTGACACGATGCATACAGGCCACGTTTCTCTAATAAAAAGATCGGTCGATCGATGTTGTAATAAGATTATTATGCTTATACTGATGGATATGAGTACCTATAGATGATTTTATGAGATAAATACACTTTAATGGTAAAAGGATACCTTCTTATCAAATTCAATATCACATCATCAGTCTAATACAGTAACAGTGGTCTTGACGTGGGCCTCTTCTATTATTTTATTTATGCGTATGGGTACATTAGGTAGGACATAAATGACATAATGCCCATAATAGCCACGCTGGGCAAACGGATTGGTGATTGCAGTGTCCATTATGATGAGGCTGCTGCCCTGCCTCCATCTCAAATAATTGGATCAGCGTAGTACCGTCCCTTAGTCGACTCTTATAACACCCATCGGAAAAGTTCTCCAACTTGGTAGGTGGCAAATATATTGTTACTGCCGCACCACACAGCCTAAATTCAATGTATATGACTATAAATATTAAGTACATTTTATATATGATATAACCACTTACAATAATATCAATCAAACAAACATAGAACCTTATTGCCCTTGTAAGTTATATGACCACAACATAGAAACATGTAATATCGTGAATTTTAGACTATTAGTTGGCTATAGGTATTAAGATACAGGTTTCAGTAAAATATAGCTAAATACACATAGAATTACTACCGTAAAATTAGCCCACTTTGCCTCCAGGGGAAACATTGCCCAAAACTTGAATTTTAAATAAATTGGTTATTATAGAAAAAAATTACATTCTTATGGCGGCCTAACTATTTTTAGTATAAAATAGATTATGTGAGAAGCAACACAAAGTATGACTTTTGCGTCTATCTTCATCTAGTTGTTTTTTTTTTTTTTTTTTTTTGAACTTTGATTAGTTCCAACGGACCTCGCTACCGATACGGGCGTCCGTTGGACATTTTCTATTTATTTTTTGTGTCTGTGAGTTGTTTATTTTATAACTTATACTTGCTTAATTCTTAATTTACACGGTTTTTTTTTTTTTTACTTATACTTGCTTAATTCTTAATTTACTTTGTATTTTTTTTTTTTATTTATTTTTTTTTTTTTATTTTTTTTTTATTGTTATTTTTTATTATTGTTTTTCTTTTCTCTCTCTCTCTTTTTTTTTTTTTTTTTTTTTTTTTTTTTTTTTTTTTTTTTTTTCATCTAGTTGTTTGCTAGAGCTTCTTGAGTGAGGTTGGTTATTTGGCGGGCAAAATCTTGGCAAAATATAGACATAAATTTCTCAAAACAGGGTGGTATTAAATGAAAAAAAAAACCCATGACCTGTAATAAAATGACAACAGTAGATTACATTGATACGTAGTAGTTTTATTGGAAAAAGCTAATCAGAAAATAAGTTATGGCTTTGGGCAATTTTATCCAGTACTTTAGCAAACGGACATTGAAAACATTGCCCATCATGAAAAATAGCCTACAGTTGTCACTTTCAAGTTTTACCACTTTATGAAAATAGCGGAGGGTAATGTTTTTTTCAGTAAATTACGTTTTTATAACTCCGTTATTTTATTTTACGTGTACAAAATGTTCGGAACCAATAACCATACTCTCAATTGTCAGTTTCGTTGTCTGCTGCTTCGTTAGTGGGCTGATATTTATATCAATATAATATTATTATTATCTTGATTCCCATTCAAAAAACGGTTTTATTATTATTGCATCAAAACAAATAATGCATTTTGGACTGTTTTACTTCACTAGTATATTAATACTTTGAACAAAAGTTAAACGTCTTTAGTTAAGATATCTACTTAAAAGTGACAACCCTAGCATTTGCGAAAAAATTGCGTTAGTGGACCTTGTATGAAAAAGAGCGAAAACGGGTAGGTAACATTGCCCAACCAATTTACTCAAAATTGTTTATACTTATCCCTGAGTTATAAACATGAAATGGTAGAATTGCCCAAAAACCTTCTGTGATCGTAGTATTATTGTCATACGAGCTATTTTTAAGCACTAAATTGAGGTGGGCAATGTTGGTCAAGAACGAGATTACTTTGCTCGCCTTCTATAGGTGCATTCAGACCAAAAGAACATTCGCTATTCTAACCTCCCACTCTACGAAATTCGATCGTTACACAAAACGTGATTGGTTGATTTCGTAGAGCGGGGGATAGATCAGCGAATGCTCTTTTGGTTTGCACGCACCTTAAAACGACAAAAACCTGATCTAAATGATGATCTAAAAATTATTTCTTCATGTGAGCCGATTCGTACGATCACAGTGCACATGCTGAGCAGAAAAAACTTTCATATGTTTTTTTGAGATATTTTAGGATTTCCGAAAAAAGCGGGCAATGTTGACTACTTAGTTTCACGGTACTATGAAAAAATGTAACATACAACCTTGTAATTATAATATTGCGGCAGCGAAATATTTGGCCAGCGTTGGGATCACGCAAAATAGGCACGTTAGATGTCGAGTTGCGGAAAATGGCGAGAATACAATATCAAAAAACCGACCAAGACCATGTCGGGCCATGCTCAGTATAGGGTTCCGTAGTTATTCGAATCACGTTCATACAAATCACGTGTAATTTTTTGTTACTATCGAATCTGCTGAACAGCATTATAGCCAGTAAAAAAATCTTTACTTTTTTATAAAATACTTTTTAAATACTAAGTTTTAAAACTTCGCGATCATTTAGCTCGTAGTTGGCAAACAAGTACGTAAATTCAAGTGTTATTAAAAGGACTACTTCAGTTGGCAAAAAAATACACGTGACATTGGCGGGGGGGGGGGGGGGTCCTGAAAATATCACCAAATATCACCATGGGGGCTGGGGGGGTTTAAAACATACCAAAATCGTATGACATACAAAATCATATGATCATCGTATTAATGGACAAGCCCTAACTAATATGTATACCTACAACTAATTGCAAATGGTCACTGATCTAAGCAATGGGTGGACAGACAGACGGACTACCGCATAAAACGATAGATGAAGAGTGATAGAGCGCTGACACACTCTAGCACCATGCTAAGAAGAGTATGCTGACGGATAGACAGACGGACTAATGGACAGACAGACGGACAGACGGACATGGCGAAACTATAAGGGTTTTTTATTTTTTTATTTGAACTATGCCCGATCATAACAATTTTTTTTTAACGAAAAAAGTGTTGACGCTTTCACAGCCAGTAACAAAAAAGCTCGTATAAATTTGAATTCTAAAATGTTATTAACAGAGTTCTTAATCACAATTGCGGAAATAACGCATAATTTATTTTTATTTTTTGTTACTGGACATTGTTTTTTTGTTGTGTTTGTTAAGAATTATTTCTATTTCTAGACGGATCCAAGAATAGATGGATGGAAAGAAGGACTAACCAACAGATAGATAGACAGTCAGGCGGACGGACGAACAGACAGACAGACAGACATGACGAAATTGTAAGGGTTCCTAATTTACTACGGTAGCATAAAAAGTACTTACACCCAGAATAATTGAAAAGGCAATCATTTCAAGTAATATCCGGTCGAAATATGTTTCTTTGCAGAAATAAACGGGCAGACAGACGGACGGACAGACATACAGACCGACAGACAAACAAACAGACAGACAACGGATGGACAGATGAACAGACAGACAGACATACATACACATAGACACACAGACAGACACTTAGATAGATAGACAGAAAGATCGACAGATGAACAGACAGACAGACAGACAGACAGACAGACATAAAGATCGACAGATGAACAGACAGACGGCAGACCGTCAGACAGACAGACAAACAGACAGACAGACGGAGATGGCGAAAATTTAAATGTTCCTAATTTACTACAGAACCGTAAAAAGTAATTACAGCCAGAATAATTGCAAAGGCAACCGTTTTAAATAATATCCGGTCGGAATATGTTTCTTTGCAGAAATAAACGGTTGGAAAGACGGACGGACAGACATACAGACCGACAGACAAACAGACATACAAACACACAGACAGACAGACAGATAGACAAACAGACGGATGGACAGATGAACAGACAGACAGACATACAGACAGACATACAGACAGACACATAGACGGATAGACAGAAAGATCGACGGATGAACAGACAAACAGACAGACAGACGGACAGACCGACAGACAAACAGACAGACAATGGATAGACAGATGAACAGACAGACAGACATACAGACAGACAGATGGACATGGCGAAAATGTAAGGGTTCCTAATTTACTACAGAACCGTAAAAAGTACTTACAGCCAGAATAATTTAAAAGGCAACAATTTTAAATAATATCCGGTCGGAATATGTTTCTTTGCAGAAATAAACGGGCAGACAGACGGACGGACAGACAGACAGACAGACCGACAGACAAACAGACAGACAACGGATAGACAGATGAACAGACAGACAGACATACAGACAGACAGACGGACATGGCGAAAATGTAAGGGTTCCTAATTTACTTCAGAACCGTAAAAAGTACTTACAGCCAGAATAATTTAAAAGGCAACAATTTTAAATAATATCCGGTCGAAATATGTTTCTTTGCAGAAATAAACGGGCAGACAGACGGACGGACAGACAGACAGACAGACCGACAGATAAACAGACAGACAACGGATAGACAGATGACCAGACAGACAGAGAGACAGACGGACATGGCGAAAATGTAAGGGTTCTTAATTTACTACAGAACCGTAAAAAGTACTTACAGCCAGAATAATGGAAAAGGCAACAATTTTAAATAATATCCTGTTGAAATATGTTTCTTTGCAGAAATAAACGGTTTAACAGACGGACGGACAGACATACAGACCGACAGACAAACAGACATACAAACACACAGACAGACAGACAGATAGACAAACAGACGGATGGACAGACGAACAGACAGATAGACATACAGACAGACAGATAGACAGACACACAGACAGATAGACAGAAAGATCGACGGATGAACAGACAAACAGACAGACAGACGGAAAGATCGACAGATGAACAGACAGACAGACGGACAGACCGTCAGACAGACAGGCAGACAGACGGGCGGAAAGATCGACAGATGAACAGACAGACAGACGGACAGACCGTCAGACAGACAGACAGACAAACAGACAGACAGAGGGATGAACAGATGAACAGACAGACATACATACAGACAGACAGACATTTCAAGTAATATCCGGTCGAAATATGTTTCTTTGCAGAAATAAACGAGCAGACAGACGGACGCACAGACAGACAGACCGACAGACAAACAGACAGACAACGGATGGACAGAACGGAAAGATCGACAGATGAACAGACAGACAGACATACAGACAGACAGACGGACATGGCGAAAATTTAAGGGTACCTGATTTACTACAGAACCCTAAAAATATCTTACAGCCAGAATAATTGAAAAGGCAACCATTTCAAGTAATAACCGGTCGATATATGTTTCTTTGCGGAAACAAGCGGACGGACAGACGGACGTACAGATAGTCAGTCCGTTCAGATAGACAGACACACAGACAGAGAGACAGACAGAAAGATCGGCAGATGAACAGACAGACAGACGGACAGACCGCCAGACAGACAGACTTACAAACAGACAGACAGACAGAGGGATGGATGCAAAATGCAAGGGTTCCTAATTTACTACAGAATCCTAAAAAGTACTTACACCCAGAATAATTGAGAAAGCAATAATTTGGAGGAAACAAACGGACGGACAGACAGACATACAGACAGACAGACAAACCAGTCATACAGGCAGACAGACGGACGGACAGACAGACAGACAGACCGACAGATAAACAGACAGACAACGGATAGACAGATGAACAGACAGACAGACAGACATACAGAGAGACAGACGGACATGGCGAAAATGTAAGGGTTCTTAATTTACTACAGAACCGTAAAAAGTACTTACAGCCAGAATAATTGAAAAGGCAACAATTTTAAATAATATCCTGTTGAAATATGTTTCTTTGCAGAAATAAACGGTTTAACAGACGGACGGACAGACATACAGACCGACAGACAAACATACAGACAGACATACAGACAGACAGGTGGATGCACATGGCGAATCTGTGACGGTTTCTAATTTACTACAGAACCCTAAGAAATACACAAAGAATAATTGTAAAAGCAATAATTTCGAATACTATCTGGTCGAAACACGTTTCTTTGCGGAAACAAACGATCGTATAGACGGACGGACAAACAATCAGACAGACAGAGAAACAAACAGACATACAGACAGACGGATGGACAGAGAAACAGAAAATATACTTTCATTCGCCAAAGAAATGTTCGTTTAAATTTGAACTTTACTACGATGTTAATAGAGTTCAAGATCACAACTGCGGAAGTAACGAGCTAAGCCGAGTTTAAACCTGGGTCGCGTTTTATAAAGTTTCATTTTACAATTTCGCTGTTTGCCTCTCTAACGCACGCACATAATATATTGGCTAGAAAGAGAGACAAACGGCAAATTGTAAATTGTAACTTTATAAAACGCGACCCTGCAAGTTTTGAAAAAAAGAGTTGTAGATATTTGCCACTAATTCCTACCAATATTTGCCGTGTGGTGACGGCAGTAAGAATATATTTTGTCACCACCCCAACTCCTCCTGTGGGTGTCGTAAGAGTCGACTAAGGGATTGAAGTGTCACTGACTATTATTTGATAAAAGATTGATGATGGGCAGCAGAGTCATCATAGTGGACATACTACTGCGATCGCCAATCCGCTTGCCCAGCGTGGCGATTATGGGTATTTACCTCCTAATGCGCCTATACGCATAGTAAATAGGAGAGGCCTACGTCCAGCAGTGGACTATCATAGGCTGATGATGATGATGATTTGCGTCTCAAAACTTGCGGCAATAACTTGCAAGTGTAAACTCAGCTTTGTGTCTTTTCAAAAGGGCTTATTTCTACTCTGGCAATAAGGATTATTTTTTCTATATTTCCATAAGAGAAATTATCTCTATTGACAAAGTGGAAATAAGCCCTTTTGAGAAGACATTCCACAGTTACGATATAATGAATTCATAACAAAACAACATACGTAATTGTGGGACAAAATCATTTTGCGTCCGGCGGAATGTAGCCAGCAACGCCATATTGCTAGTTGTGCTAAGCTCACCTGACGCCAATAGAACGCGACTCCAAGCATCGGGGTTCCATTAAGGGAAATAATAGGAACTGCAACTGTCTTCTTGAGCAATTCACGTATCGTACCTATCACTATGTTGACTATTCAAGCCGAGTGGTATGCACCCATAACTGCGTAGGTATTAGGAGTATGAATGCAATAAGTGCAGGTTATAGTAAGTATATATATTTATTTACCAAGGAGCCGAGCCGATATTACAAGACAGGTGCCGGTAGTAGACCAACATCGGGCGTCTTACTCCTCCGTCTTACCTCCTTCTCATTAAACTCTAAAATTAACATAGAAAGAAATATCTACTAATTAGAAAGTTCACAACTTACCATTATAAACATATCTATGTTAGATCATTCACTTACTTGGACTTCAGCTTAACTTAATACTCAAAACTTCGTCGGAAAAAACATTGACAGCCCAGTCAACAACACGTTGTCAGGTAACCAATTTCCAGGCAAGTTCCCGTCGACGGCGCTAGGAGGCGCCAGAATTGCTAGCACATATTGCATCCTTTCACTTAATTCAATTTAAACCTTTTTCATCATGCGGCCAATACCACACGTCAAACCTAAATGGCTAGTCAAATGAAATAAAAATACGAACTATATTCGCGTGGAAAAGAGAGAGCGAGTGGCGGCATGTTTACGTCATCGCGAACAGTTTAATAATGGTTCACGGAACTTTATTTTTCGTTCATCTCTAGTAACGGTAACCAGAAAAGTTTTGTTCTTTCATATAAATCATATAATGTTCTTGTCAAAACCGTTATGTCAAAGAACGGAATTTTTCCGTTCATCTTGAATATTGTGAACCAGAAATATTGTGTTCATCTACAAAACCTTTATCGTAGTTAACCGTTACTAATACGAACGGAATTAATAACGGTTAAAGAACAATATCAAATGGTTAATCGAGAACGGTTCCGATCCCTGGCCTGAAGTAAACAAATAATGATGCGCATCCAATTCCACTTTCTTGAGCATACTTGCGTTTTTAATGTGCTTAATATTATTATTTCACAGCAAATCGGAGCTGTGCTACTTGCACCACACCTTTATTTGAATTTGGAGGTCAAAAATTACCATTTTTGACCTACCGGTTTTGCCTACTGCAGAAGAAAAATTCAATTAGTTGTCTGTTGTAAACAGAAAGCTAAGCATATCTGCGAAAAACAACATTATTAGACACACAATATAATGAAGTTAGAAAAACAAGGGCTGAAAGTCTAAAGTATGAAAACAAAGCACATACCTATGTTTTATAATTATTCGCAGTGTAACCTCATTAAATAATGAGAACAACTAACGCCAATTAAAATAAAAAAGATATTTTTATTTTCCTCGGAAATTCAACTAAGTAGGTACTAGGTCCGTTTTTGCATATTCTTCCATTCCTTTTTTCGTTGTTTATTAATCCGTTTACAATTACACTGTTACAATTACTCCGAAGAATTCGGATGCTCAATAATTGAAACTTACGTTAATACTAACTGAATACGTACATTAAAATTAAACTTTAGTATATCCATTAAGTTATATTAATTCAGCCATTCAATCACCTATTTTTATAAAATGTAATTATGTAACAATATTGTGCCTAGCACAAGTAGGACAACAAAGTAACACAATTTCCAAGAATTCATTCCTAGCGGGCTGGAAATCATTTTAGTATCTTTATTTACTCCTAAATGTGTGAAATTTGATTTTAATGGCTTTTGGCGATCACGAACCAGAAGTAGCAGTGAGGGAAAGCCCCCCAGATACACCAGGTTAAATCGCGGGAAACTAAGGTAGCTTGAGGGCAGCGAATGACCATTAGTTGCGGAGATACTTGTGGGAATAAATGGTACCTTTATATCGCTTTATTTCGTAATTCGAGATTCCATTATTGTCGGTATTGCAGTTAATAAATTATTGGTAAGCTCCAGAGCGGTGCTGAACTCTCCATAAATTCATTCCCTCAATACTTTTTAAATATTTCCATTTTTGCCGTTTATCCCGGTTACGAATATAATAAAATCGCAAACCTGGTACCTAATGCATTTATTGCGGTTGTGCTAGATCAAAACTTAGCAAGGGGCATTTTGTCAAAATACATTGTTTAAATCAATCTGCCCCAAAATGTTGAGCTGCGTCTAATAAAAAAAATCTTGTATTTCTATCTCGATTCAAATCAGACTTCTGAAACCCATCAAACCTGGCAAGTGCATATTTTACATTCAAATATCATAGTTTAAAATGATATTAAGTTACATTTCAAAGTCTAAAAATCTAGTAAATTATTAGGTTTTTGAGTATGTAAACGGAACATAGGTACTAGGTTTTTGAATATCAAAATTGTCCCATACTAGGATTTCGATTTTAACAAGGATGTACAAGTTGAACAAGGAATTCAAATTGAACAATAAATTAAACCTAGCTAGTCAGTAATTAGTGAAGTTTAAATTCTAACGGTCGCCGTATTGTGAGATAACTCTGCTATTAATATTTTTTAACAAAATGTTTATTTGACTGTCCTATAAATATTTGGATAAATATGAACTTACTACTTTGCATTCATATGGAATAGAAAATAGAAAAATAGAAAATAATTTATTGAGCCTAAGGTACAGCACCAAAACACAAATCAAAATAATTTAATTACTAAACACACACAAGACACAAAATAATAATAAAATAAGAGAAAATTAAATTAAAAAATCTAACAATTATATATTGTTGGTGCTGAAAAAGCACAAACAGCACAATTACAACAATCAAACGTAGCATCTATATTATTTACAAATTTTACAATATAGGTAACCGATATGGGACAGCCGATTGTAGGTTAATATTTAACTGTATCAAATAAATATAATATTAGGCTCATTATTTCTTACAATGTCAATTTAATTTGTCAATAATGGTTGAAATGAATGGACACAGGACAGTGGTCCTGGTCTGATGACAGAAGGGGTAGGGAGGACGGTAAATTTTTAATTGCAACTTCTAAACTACCTATGTAATTCTTAGGGAATAACGAAATTCCAATACTGTCCTTATTTTCCCGGGTTTTGTTTTTTATCGGTCGGTCTTCTAGAAAGGCCCAACTGCTGATAAAACAATAGTTGTTTGTGTTACAAGGGATCTATATGATATTTTTCCGGCGAGGGCGTATAACGTAGTGAGGGATTTTAAAGTGGAATCCTGAGCGAAATGAGGGAGGGAGGATTTTGATACCTTGTGACACATACTGCTTTTCACACCACCTATGAGAAAAATAAAAGATATTATCACATATTTAATATTTATGCAAATCATCGATTCTGAAGAAATATTTATCAATTATGAACGTACTCTTTATTTTCATATGAATCTAATTAATGTGTTTTTTTTTTTATTTCTATACATATTTTATCTTGTATTTGAATTCTATTTTTTTAAATTGTATAATTTTAGTTTCATGACACATTGGCGTTCTGCTGTAATGTCATGTAAACTTTTGTTTTAATAAATAAATATTTCATTGTAATTTTTTAGGCTGGCAATTAGATTCTTGAACAGAAAAATGCCATTTTGATCTCTCCCAGCAGGGAAGAAAAGGCCTGTATTCGAATAGGTGGTGTGAAAGTAATGTTATTATAGATATATAATAATATTATAGATATTATTTGTATTAAAAACTTCATTTATGCAAGTACTAGTGGGCGTGCACGTGTTCTTAATTTTTTTTTACTGCTTTCTTTGGGCTGACTGATAATCATAAAAGTTGCATTTATTTATTACTGGATTACAATTATGGTATGTTTGTATGTAGTATTACCAAAAATGGGTCGTGTCCATTTCGGTCATACACTTTGTATAATAATCCAATACGTGTAATGAGTCGACAAATACGAGAACAACACCAGTATAATCGAATTGAACGTGTCCGAAGCCATCATAGATAATACAGCAGATGATAATATGAAACCATTTCATGATTGGGTGAGCCGTTAATTTCCGGTGGCGCCGATGAAATGTTTCATGCAAAACGGTTTAATACCGCCGCTGTCATTTATGGAAGTTTCCGGTGACATTCAACACATCCCCCATGGATATGTACTCTAAATGCAAACATAATAAGCATAAGTATTTTATAGGGTTCCGTACTGAATGGTTAAAAATAGGACCCTATTACTAAAACTCCATTACAATACGAGTACACGGGATTTAGTTGCCGTTTGCACTACATGGTCAAAATTCTTTTCGTTGTCTTAATCTGTGTCCCTAAAAAAGGTAACGCAGTGGTGATTTTTTTATGAGATGATGTTTTGTTTTTAATATCTGATGTAGGGATTAAAATCTAGCGTGAAAAAAAAATGCACCGGATTTTTTTTTTAATACGCGAGTCGAGATAGCAGTTAAAAAAAAGCGTGACAAAGTGGTATGAAACAAGACAACGAAAATAATTTTGACCCTACATTATTAAAGATAATGGTACGGAACTCTTCCTGCGCGATTCCAACGCGCACTTGACCGATTTTTTTTTTAATTTCTGATAGTTCATCGGTTCAATTTTCGTATTATGAGTATAGAACGGATTACGCGGAACCGGTGCTTGTGCCAGCAGGGAGTGCCAAAAATATACACACTCTCAGTACCTATAGATACTGACAGGTCTACTAATCTAGTTTAAAAAATAGGAGTTCCATACATACCTATTCTAAAAAACAATACCAGATGGTTTGCTTCATAATAGGAAGTGACATTTTCCTATGACTTGACACTTTATTAATTTCATTAAAACATTTATAAGCTTAAAGTACGACAAACCGCTTATACATGTACTAGTCAGAATTGTTAATTAAACATAAAATATGCATTATTAAATTGGCAAATAATAAAATAAATATTTTGTAACGGATAATTATATAGATTAATTTAATTACATCCCGGCGTTTCGAATACTTTACAGGGTTTGTGGTCTAAGGGCGATTGACAGTGAAATATTTTTTTTTCTGATTACTTCTAACATATAAGTATAGATTCAGATGACCGCAAACTCTACTGTGGTTTATTTTTGTGCCCGACCATTCATAAAAAATATGTTAGGGTTTTGGTAAAAGCATGAAACTTTGTGCCTAACCATAAGAACGGAATAGGCACGTATCGTAGGATACGTGTATCGTATTCGTATACGAATCAAATGTCTAAGCACCCTTACGGCAAAGCGACAAAGTGGAACGTTATAACTAAATCGCTCACATAATATTGCTTTATTGCGCTTGACCACGAATAATGTAAATTTGATTTTGTAGTCTTTGAATCGACCTCCCAAAGCACTCGAACTCGAGCACTGAGGTTGTTCTAAAAATTAATATGCCTCGGCAAAGCAACTAGGAAATTAGATGAAAGTGCCTTGTTCACCGTTAGAGCATACTTTGACTTTGTCGTTGCGAAGTTTGTTCATGCAACAGTTGACTTTATCCTTGAAAATGAAACCTTTAGTTAATATTAAAATCCTAATTTTGTTCATAATTCTAATAGGCATAAATAAATTCATTCTTAATTTATATTAAACGTTCGTATTTTTGTTAATTGTGAACGTTAAAGCAAAGCAAACTTTAAGTAAAATGTAGACTTAAATGCTACCGTGTATTTTTTTTTAAAAGTAACAATTTATAAAAATAGTAGGTGAAACGGTAAGTGACATTTCGGAATGAATGTTTGAGGTCCATATCTCAAAATGATTAACATAATTTTTGAAAGTGACGTACTACCTACTACTTGACTAAAATGTTAACGAACGGTCTTGTCTGCATTTTATCTAGGTTTCTAGCTATGCACATGCACTTGTGGGTAGCATGATTGGATGAACTTCAATCGGCAAGGAAACATTTATTTATTTTTCCACTTGTCAACAGTAAGTAACGTTTATAATTAAGTAAGATTATGTACCTACACAAAAATATAATCATATACATTTAAATCGAGTTCGCAACTATAATTAACTCCTTATACAACGCTATAGAGAACTGTAATAAATTTGACCAATCGCGTGCCAGCAAAAAAAGATCAACGAGTGGCCATTTCAGCGTATATTTATTTCATTATATTGTTCACTTATTTTTATTGACTTGTAGTAAAAGTATTGTACATACACAGTATACACACATTCATTAGTGTTATACTAGTAATCATGCTTTTCATTCTCGTACCTTCCTTAGGCCACGAAGCTTGCTGCGTAAACACGTGGTACTTGTCTGAAAAGCTCTCCATTAAATACGATTGGGTAATATATTATTATTTTGTTCTTGACCGACTTGAAATAGGTATAATTAAATGCATTAGTTAGAAATCTTTACTATCTCGTTTTTCGGTCGGGTACTCATATCTACGGATCGAATTAAGAAGTATAATAAGAATTATATTGATAAGAGTGCCCTCGTTTGGAAAGATTGAATACAAATTGGATTATTTGTCGTGGAATGGAGGACTAATAAGGCCATTGATTGCAATGAGTGTCCGTCAATGAATTAATTTCTTTCTTCTTTGTACCTTAATAAATTCATCTCTGTGTAAAATGTTTATTTCACTTATAATATTTATTTACATCATACATATAATATATGTATATATTTATAAGATCACAAAAAGTTGAGCAATCAACAATGTTATTCAATTATCTAATTTGGTTACAAATAGGTTATTTCTATAAAATTACATATCTCTAAAATAAGCATTTTTGACTGCGGCCATGCAAATCATTTATTACATTCGATACAGGATGTATCTGGATATTTCTTCCTGGGCTAAACGCAAAACAAAACTAACCTAACGTAATTTTACCAACAACTATAATTATATTATAAAAAAATCTGCCAAGAGCACGTCGGCCTTAGTGTAGGGTTCCGTAGTAATTCAAAGACGGCTGGGCCGATTACGTTCGAGATAGTTTTATTTTAAAGTACTCTATAAGTTAGAGACATTTTCTTTCCTCTGGAGCGATTATCTCCGAAAATATTGACTTAAAAAAAAACTTTTTTTTAAGACCAGTAGGTATTCTTTTTAAGATACCTATTCAATGATACCCCACACTAAAGGATTACATCAAATAAAAAAATCATCTCCACTTCACCAGTTTGGGGGGGTATCCGAATTTTTTTTTCTGGTTTTTACTGCACTTCTTTGTTGACATGATTAACATGTATACCTGTGTCTAATTGCAAATTTCTAGTATTAACGGCCACTGAGCTATGCTGCGGACAAACGGACAGACGGACATGGCGAAACTATAAGGGTCCCGTTTTTGCCATTTTGACTACGGAGCCCTAAAAATAATTACATTATGCTACTGTACTTTAAATGAAATTAGAACTATAGTATACTAAAAATATGTTATAATAAATACTTATCATTGTTTAAAATAATATTTACCGTAAAACCACCCAACTATAGTCCAATACTGGAACTATGGTCCACAATTCCAACTTCTAAAGAAGCATTAGTCCCGAGCTTTTGCCTATGAATAACAACATTAACAATTACACCCGATGGAAGATATTCGACTATGTTTTGGACCATTGTTGGGTGTGTTGAGACTATAGTTAGGTGGTTTTACTATCAAGTGAAAATATTTATCCTAACTAGGGCGGAAAAGTAAACTTAGCGCACGCTTCGCGTGCTTAAATTTCTCTTAGAAAAAAGTCGTTCGATACACGTGTAAAAACTTCTTTTACACTCGGTTGATTGTCGCCTTCGTTTCACTCGGGCTCTAACTTTCACCCTTGGCGAAAAATTTTGTTTTGCACTTTTACCGAAATGTACTATTTTGTTGTTATGCTTCAATAATGATATCAAATGAACTTTATTGCGACTAATATTATACCAAAAAACATTATAACGATCATTACGCACCCGAACAAAAGTCGTTGAATAATAAAACCGCCAAAACACCGTAATCAAGTTTGGCACTTTAATTGTTTTATTTAAACAATACGCACCGTTTTCACGTTTAGGAGATTATGCAAAGTTGCGTCAAGTCTGTATGTATAGTAATTTAAATTAATCAAAGGACGCGCGCGCCGACGACTGGGACGATCGACCGCAGATGCGGCACAGACAATATTATTAAAACAGTATCACGAAGATCACCTTGTTTAGTTTTTCCTACATCAAATCCAATTCGAATAAAAAAACGAATTAAATAAATAATAAATATAAATAAACAAATATCTTGGGACATCTTACACAAATCAACCTAGTCCCACGGTAAGCTCAATTAAGGCTTGTGTTGTGGGTACAAGGCAACGATATATATAATAGATAGATACGTATAGATACTTAGATACATACACAGCCATGACCAAGGAACAAACATTTGTGATAAATAAATACACAAAGAATGCCCTCGCCGGGATTCGAATCCGGAACGTCCAGTTTCGTAGGCAGGGTCACTACCAATACCAACTAGGCTTGCCGTGCGGTTTCAGAGGAACTTCCTCCCGCGGACGGTCCGTCTGTGGAATGAGCTCCCTGCCGAGGTTTTCCCGTTGGACTACAGTATGGGGTTCTTCAAAAGAGGAGTGTACAAGTTCTTATTGGGTCGGCAACGCGCATGTGACACCCCTGGGGTTGCAAGCGCCCATAGGCTACGGTGACTGCTTTCCATCAGGCGGGCCGTATGCTTGTTTGCCACCGACGTGGTATAAAAAAAAAAAAAAGGCTACAGAGGCTGACATAATTGTGTAGTTATGAATGTTTTTCTACTCCAAACCAATCTGTTAACAAACAATTAAAGTACCTGAAGTACCTAGCTACCAATTTTTATCTATAAAGAAGACTTGATCCCAATGTACTTTTATGAGTCATCATCATCATCATCATCATATCAACCGAAAGACGTCCACTGCTGAACATAGGCATCCCCCAAAGATTGCCACAATGACCGGTCCTGCGCCACCCGCATCCAGCGGACTCCTGCGACATTCATCAGGTCATCAGTCCACCTTGTGGGGGGCCTACCCACGCTACGCCTTCAGGTACGTGGCCGCCACTCAAGAACCTTCCCGCCACAACTGCCATCTGTTCTACCCGCAATGTGCCCCGCCCACTGCCACGGGAAGTTACGACACATATTTTCGTCCAATATTCCACAGTGTTTGAAGACGAAAGGCTAATCAGTGTCTGTTGCCAACTTGCCAGTGATGACATACGGTACCGAAACGTGGCCACTACAATGGGCCTCATAAGAAGGCTCAAAGTCACCCAAAGGGCAATGGAGAGGGCTATGCTAGGAGTCTCTCTGCGTGATCGGATTAAAAATGAGACCATCCGCAGCAGAACCAAAGTAACCGAAATAGCTCTCCAAATCGCTAAACTTTTATGAGTAATGATAATTAAATGATTCGGGAATCGAACAGTGAGCCAATCAGATACACTGAACCACCGCCATATTTCAAAACAAGCGAGGTTACCAGATAGATCAAACACATTACTGTATGCCTTGCGTTCCCCGCTCGCATAGTGCGCCGGCGACTGTGGCTTGAGTACGACGAGTGGTTCATCATCATCATCATCATATCAGCCGAAAGACGTCCACTGCTGAACATAGGCCTCTCCCAACGATTGCCACAATGACCGGTCCTGCGCCACCAGCATCCAGCGGACTCCTGCGACCTTCACCAGGTCATCAGTCCACCTTGTGGGGGGCCTACCCACGCTACGCCTTCCGGTACGTGGCCGCCACTCAAGAACCTTCCCGCCCCAACGGCCATCGGTTCTACGCGCAATGTGCCCCGCCCACTGCCACTTCAGTTTAGCGATTCGGAGAGCTATTTCGGTTACTTTGGTTCTGCTGCAGATGGTCTCATTTTTAATCCGATCACGCAGAGAGACTCCTAGCATAGCCCTCTCCATTGCCCTTTGGGTGACTTTGAGCCTTCTTATGAGGCCCATCGTAAGCGGCCACGTTTCAGTACCGTATGTCATCACTGGCAACACACACTGATCAAAGACTTTCGTCTTCAAACACTGCGGAATATTGGACGAAAATATGTGTCGTAGCTTCCCGAACGCTGTCCAACCGAGTCGGATTCGACGATTGACCTCTTTCTCGAAGTTGGACCTACCTAACTGGATAGTTTGTCCTAGGTATATATATTCGTCTACAACTTCGAGTGTAAAGTCTCCGATTATTACGGGAGTTGGTGCTACATGGGAATTTGACATGATTTTCGTCTTATCCATGTTCATTTTAAGACCAACTCGCTCGGAGGCTTTACTGAGGTCAACAAGCATAGTACTTAAGTCCTCCAAGGTCTCAGCCAAGACTACTATATCGTCAGCGAATCGAAGGTGAGTGAGGTACTCGCTGTTTATGTTGATACCCAGCCTTCTCCAGGCCAGAGTCTTAAAGACATCCTCCAGTGCAGCGGTAAACAGCTTAGGGGAGATGACATCTCCCTGCCTTACTCCCCGCTGCAGCAGAATAGGCTTCGAGCTCTGGTCTTGGAGTCGGACTGACATTGTGGCGCTCTCGTACAAACACTTCAACACCTCGATATAGCGGTAGTCGACTTGGCACCGTTGGAGAGACTGTTGTTTATTTCTAGCTAAAAGTTGAGTCTCGTGATTTTCGTATTTTTTATGTTGACGTTAAGTACCTTTACACTCAATTCTATATTTAGGTTGCTATAGTTTTAGCTGTTTAAGAAGCATATTACGTGGTGACTATACCTACCGTTAAATGATTTCTTTTTGTTTTAGAATGCCGAATAGTCAAACTAGGGAAAAAAAAATAGGAAGACCCAAAAAGACGAAATGAAAGCAGCATTAGAAATGATTGATTATGATGACAGCTAAAGCCGCATTTTCTACCATATATTACGAATCAAAAGTGATTACCCCGGTTAATTGTCAATTATTATGATTTGGATTTAAAAAAAAAAATTGTGAAATTTATGATTACATGAATTCGGTTCTAATAAGAGTAGTCTAAGTAATTTATTTGTTTGCCTATGGTTTATTACAGTAAAACTGTAACTAAAATGGTATGTTTTTGATAAATCTAATGTTTCACAGCCTATTAAGAAAGAAACTTTATTAAATTATCTTACCGATCGTACCAAAACGTGTTAGTGTTATCTTACAGCATGTTAAAGCTCTTAAAAAAAAGGTGGTTCACACCTTACTAGCAATCATATTGCTATTATGTAAATATGTATCAGATGACATGATCAGACTATTATTGTACTGTGGATTGTTGCTCTACTGTGGTAACCACCATCTAATTATCGGTAAATCTAAGTTTTCTATTCAGTTTTAGGTTTAAGCAGTTCATTTGTTCTTCTGAAAGTTATGAATTATGTATCGTGGGTCCAATTTTGTCTTGATTTTAAACTTACATTACGTACTGAATTACTCATATTTTTAAACCCGGACGCGCTAGGATTTTATGTGCAGCAATTTAACAATTTTAAAACCTCGGTGCACGTATCCAATACCAGTTAATACCACTTCAGCAATATTTCAGCGACAGTCCGCGTTATATGATAACCGTTCTGCGCAGAGAATCTGGCGAAAGCTCTGAAATACAGTCATCTGAATGGGCCAGTCGCCCGACAACCGCCGACGCAACAGGACGCGTGCGTATTCCCGACACCCATTCACCCGCGCGTGCACCATTCATAATAACTTTACGAACGGATCTCAATTCGAAAATGGAATCGGAGTGCCACTGTTTCTTATGTGCCAGTGCTTATTAAAATTAAGTGATTTTTTTGATAAAATAATAATAATAACGGCAATCAAAGTGTTTGCTCTGTGTTGATTGTAAAGCGAGTTGATTATCATTATATATAAAGGGTTTAATTAGAGATGGACGCATTGGGGTTTTTAATTTAGTAAATAAGCTCAGTGTCACGGATTTGTCTCGCACTGATAAGTGAGTATCTAATTATATATTATAATTATACAGCACGTTATAAGATGTATTATATACCTTGAGACCAGTGTTTAGAATAATTTTTTGACATATATTATTCTTAATAGAGACTTATCAGTGTGTCATCAATAAAGGTATTAAGTATTAGTATCAAAAAGCAAAGTAAGTTTGGAGAAAAATATATGTTTTTCAAAATTATTAGTCTTTTACATGTATGTCCTTGATGCAAAATACCCGTAAGCAGTGTTGATATTTTTTATTCACATTTTTAATAGGTTTTATAATGTGGCTAAATAATATTAGTCAGTTATTGCTGCAACAATATGCATAGGTTAATATAACTCAGTTTACAATAAATATCTGAAAGGTATATCCTAAATTTAAATATTAAATATCATAAATATAACTATTAATTTAACAGTTTGATTTGTGCTAAAAATAGGTATTTTAATATAGTACGTATGTTGATTTAATGCTGTATTAGTCAGTATATTTTAGTTATATTCGTGTAATACAAATATATTGTTTCTTGAAAATCTTTATGTTATCTGGCTCGAGGGTGCTGTTATTGTTTCGCCGGCAAAATTCAATGAATAATTTAGGTTTCTTGCACATCGGGAACAAAACTTAACAACGTCTGCACATCAACGAGACAATTCGATATCTGAAAAACTTGTTTTCATATTTTATGGTTATTAATTAGTTACGAAAATTCAAAATGCATCTATTATACAGGGTGGAAAGGGACGACGTTCCTACCCGCTACCGATCCCAAACTTTCGGTATGGGACCAACATCGAAAGCGTACATGGAATATGGACTGTTCCATACTATTAAACTCTAACTTATTACTCACTTTGTATGAGGGGTTAATTTTTAGGGTTCCGTAGCCAAAATGGCAAAAACGGAACCCTTATAGATTCGTCATGTCCGTCTGTCCGTCTGTCCGTCTGTCCGTCTGTCACAGCCGATTTACTCGGAAGCTATAAATGCTACAGTAACGAAATTTGGTGAGAAGATGTGTTGTATGAACCGCTACAGGATTATGATACTAAATTGTAAAAAAAACCATTGGGGTGGGGGCCCTCCATACATGTAACTGAGGGATAGAATTTTTTTTTTAGTTTTACATAAGCGTGTGGGGTATTAATAGAAAGGTCTTTGAAAATGATATGAAGGTTTATACATCACATTTTTATTTAAGCAAATCGTTTTCGAAATATCAGCTCTCAAAGTCTGAAAAATGTGTCCCCCCCCCTCTATTTTTTAAACTACGCGATATAAAATTCTAAAAAAAATATATGTTATGCACATTAATAAACTCTATCAACGACTTTTGGTTTGATTAAATTATCTCCTATAGTTTTTGAGGTAGGTTGATTTAACTGTATTTTTTTAATAATAAATTGATAATGGTACGGAACCCTTTGCGCGCGAGTCCGACTCGCACTTGGCCGGTTTTTTTTTAATACTTCGGTATTGGTCCCATACTGAAAGTTCATCGTAATGGTTGGTAGACTCGGTCGGTAGCGGGAAAGATCGTCGTTCCGTTCCACCCTGTATATTTGAAACACATGAGGTGCTGAAGTGGCAATTATGTACAATATTATGACAATACTCGTAATACATATTTGGATGCAACTAGTTTAGATACATTCACAAAAAATAGAAAGTACATTATTGCATATATACCTAGTAGTAGATGTAAGTAACTAAGTAATAACTAAGTAAAAATTATTAGCCATAACAATTTCTGCGTAATGTATACCTAAACAAATAATAAACGTTGTAGATTATTTTCGTACAGTAAATAAATGACCAAACATGATATATTGTTTTGTTTGGAAAGGTATCGTTAACATAGCTATAAACAATTTATATAATACATATGTCATTGAAAACAGAACTCGGATTTCCAAAAGAAAAAAAAACAATGCGAAAATACTGTTTATGAATTTAGTTTTTCGGTATGTACTTCAGTATGGTTCTTTAGTACGCTAGAAGCGCTATACCAGCGGTTCACAAGTTAAATCATTATTTATTTCAATGAATTGAATCTTTTATTTGTTTTTAATTTAATATATCTAAAAAAAAAAAAACATTTTTTATTTTTAGTTTTGATTTTTTTTTCGTGTTCCTTATCTAATAATTAAACATAATTATTTTAATATATCTGAAAAGGTACCTACTGTCAGAGTGTAGAGCCACGTTGTATAGGTACATTACTTACTAATATTACTAAACCATGTTTTTTAAATTTTGTGAACAAAAAGAAGCCGTCAAAAAAAGAAGACTTTATTTGAAAATTAATGGCTCCCTAAAATATTATCACCCAATTTAAGACTGGCCACAATTAAGAAATTATTCATTAATAAATTCTTAATGGGTCGAAACATGTCGAGCAATCATCGACTTAAATACGTAAGTAACCCGGTTCGATAATATTTTAATGAATTCCCAACCAAAAAGCCATAATACTGACTAAAGGGATTTATTTATTGCTTAGTATGACAGCACAGCATCAATGTTTACTAGTATTTGCTTTTGCATTGAGTTATTATTTGATATACTTGTCAAAATTTTCACTTAAGAGTATGAAGGTTTGAAGTCTCTCCATTATCGACCACGTCGTCACCTGCCAACTGGGGTGAGATCGAGGTCAAATACCTGCCTATTTTACGTAAAATACCTACAATATAGGTCTGAGGAATCTCAAATATAAACCATGTCAAGAATTTTAAGGCAATAATCTCAAAACTGAGACAAAGCTTAGAAGTTAAACTTTCAGCAAAAGAGCAGTATGCGGAGCAGTGGCTTTGGTCGTAAACCTGCTACTATACATACATATATTATATAACATGGACGTCTAACGCCAGCTCAAAAATGCCCCCAAAAACAATTGTTCAATTGTACCAAGATGGGCAGGACATAGCGCTTATCTTAACACCGCGCATATTTCGGCGCAACATCTTTGACAAATGTTTATAGAATATAGCCAATCAAAACTGTGATGGACCAATCACAACTAGGTATATTTTAATGGCGGTTTAAGTTTTTATAGGTTGACGTTGAAAATCATTGCCGTGATGCATTGAAGAGGGGGTGTCACTTGTCAACTAAACTTCTGGACCGTCTTTGAAAGGCAATTTAGTATGGCGTGGGGCTTCCATGGTTAATTTGTTCGTCGTAAAGCTGGCTGCTTGAGGCAATTTTTGCAAAGGCCCGAACTATTGTTGGCGCCGATGTTTTATGAAGAGAACTGAAAGACGCAGCATGATATACATACATACATCATCAGCCTATCTCAGTCCACTGCTGGACGTAGGCCTCTCCTATTACCTATGCGTATAGACGCATTAGGAGGTAAATGCTCATAATTGTCACGCTGGTCAAGCGGATTGGCGATCGCAGTAATGTATCCACTTTCCATTATGATGACGCTGCTGCCCATCATTAATTTTCTATCTAAGTATGGTCAGTGACACTTTAGTCTCTTAGTCGACTCTTTCGACACCCGCGGGAAGAGTTGGGGTGGTGATAAATGTATTATTACTGCCGTCACCACAAGACCTAGCTGCAGGCTAGGAAAAAAACATTGGAAGGCCTAAAAAAAGGTCAACCGACGATTGAGTCTTAGTTTAATAGGTTAGGAAACCAAAAGATGCGGGCACGAATGGAATGGATATAGTAGATAAATCTCTTTGACGTTTGATCAGATTTTAAATTGATTAAACTAAATCAAAAGAAAGGTGGTAGAAGACATTAAGAGTAATACGAGAGTAATAAAAAGTAATGAAAAATTTATTATATCAAGCGGCAAATAGATTTCTCGATAGTTTTCCACCGTACCATCTTAAGAATCGCCAGTAAGCTCAATTCTCGATACAAACGTCTTTATATTATCTTTATTTTAAAATCACGACTCCTCGTAGTATTATACAATTTTTAAAGACAATGAGATAATATATTATCTAGGATTAAAATTGTTCCCGAGGTATAAACATGTAAGGCAATAAACGTTTTGCATTTAGGGGTCTAACTCTAAAATATTGTTCAGTTGGCTGGACACTAACGACCAAAATACTTATTTGTTTACGTCCTTATGATTTTTTATTAGATGCCTTTATTGTATAAACTTAATCTTAATTATGAAATAAACACACAAATAAAGAAATATAATCTAAATAGAAAAGCTAAAAATACATAAAATAAAAATACTTACCTACAAATAAAAAGAAACCTTATAAAAAAATACCTCGTCGAGCAGGTCTGTCTGTGGCATGGACCCCATGACGCTGGCGGCGTTCCCTCTTTGGATCGCAATGCTTATCCTTTGGGAAAAATAGGCGCCAGCTCTGAGGTTATATTTGGTTATCCTTATGATTATATTAGAAGTTAAGATGTATTTCCACCCAAGACAATAATACTACTAAATTTTTCGAGAAAAGGATGATTTTGAATAAGATTTCGCGGTGTTCAACTAAGAACTACGAAAAAAAAAATTAAAGACTAGATATTTGAATGCGTTGTAATATGCGCCCGTTCACTCTAACGTGGATAAACGGTGATTAGGTACTAGCCGTACCTTGACTATGTATGATATAAATATTCTATCTGGCATGCTCGCAATAATCCGCGTGTAAGAGCGGGATGGACACAATGTAAACGCGTTTAACGTAGCGGTAGCTCATGGTAGGGTTAATACAGGGAGGAGCTAGCGGATTCTGACTTTATTTCTAGCGCCATATCTCACTTTAGGTGAAACAACAACATCCAGTGACCAATATCACGGATCTCGGCAAGGAGTTGAGTGTAGCGTCGACTCTAAAATATCAGGTTTATATTTTTGTTCAGCAGCTACATTTTGTTAGGTACAGTCGAGTGCACTTTCACTACGGCAATTAGTTAACATCGCAATTAACCATACTTGCATCGGGTCGAACAGATCCGATGCCGTAACGAAGGTGTTAATATATATAGACACATTTGTAAGGGATCAGTATGGAGAAGTGTATATATATTAATGCCCTTGACTGTACCTTGCCTATTATTTCATTCTGTAACTCCATAGTCACAAAAAAACGATTATGTCCTTCACAATAATGCATACACAGTTCGACAAATTCATTCATATTTTCTAAGCAATATTTGTATAATTAATAAGCCGTAAGACATCCATCCGTCAAGTAAATTCTTTCAAAATAAAAACCTTCATTCTCCAGCTTCATTCCCTCCCCAGGCATACAAACAGACGCGCTTAAGTGGAATTCCAGAATAAATGAACGTAATTCGGGGCAGCCCGCATTTTATTTAATTTTTCCGCCGTGGACCGTTTTATGTCACTAAAATGTGACTTTACACCAAAGCCGAAATAACTTTGCGCCTTGTTTTGTTTGGCTTGAAACTCAAACGACATTGGATTAGCTAATTATAGGCGAGAACAAATTCATATACTGCTTCCATTTTACTTTTATAAGAAACTAATGTTTTATACAACAGGTATCTACTCGTAAGCACAGCAACAATATTTTGCAGTAAGTATAAATAATTATTTTGAATTGTGACTTCATCTTACAGAGAGATAGGCACATCACTACATAGTATAAAATAAAGTCACTTTTTCTGTCCCTATGTCCCTTTGTACGCTTAAATCTTTAAAACTACGAAACGGATATTGATGAATAGGTAGAGTAATTCAAGAGGAAGGTTTTTATATAGTACCCGTGCAAAGCCGGGGCGGGTCGCTAGTAGTATTATAAATTATAAGTACCTAATATACGTACATTTCTAAGCTATAGTGAAAGTCCGATTTTAACTTTACATAGAACGCGATTTGAAATATTTATTTTGTAATATCAAACACACTGTTTACTATTACAATTTTATTAATTTTTTTTGTTACTTTTACATGAATAATAAGTTTTGTTCCGAAGCGATAAATTAATTTCCTGAGTCAATTTCCTCTAAGTTAGGAACGTTAATTTCACAAAATTGAGCCACAACGTCGATTAAATGCCAGCGTGGATTATAAGAAGATGTAATTTACATCGTTAGTCAATATTTAAGGGAGTCAGGAATGTATGGACTTAACCATTTAATGTAAGTTGACAAACCCTGGATTTTGTATCTGCGCATGAGCGTTATTCTTTCTTCAATAATTGGAATTCATGACATATATTATATACCTACTGTTCGTACAAAACAAAAAAAAGTGTACCTAAACATGTATTGGCTGACTTCCAGAATTTGACGTCATTGACATAATAATGTCGATAGATTTGAAGTTGGCGATAAAACCAATAATGCAAGTTTTTAGATAAACAAACCTAAAAACTTCAAGGATACGGATAAGTTACGCTAAACTAGGTTACAATTACGAGTATTTTATGGGTGTTATTAGTATTAAAATTTTCGTTACCTATTGATCTTTGAGTTACAGTAGTTGGAAATTTCTAAGAATTAACTTTTGACAATTATAGATTAAACCTTTTTAATATAACGGTAAGGCTAACCGTTTTTCCGTCTTCTTAACCGTAGTCTTAACGTCATATATATAAGGCTCATTTCTAAAGTGTCAAAAGTTAATTCTTAGTTTCCAACTATATACATCATTAAATTTATTATATTTAAAACAAAAATATAAATTCTGTAACGGTGAGCCCGAGCCTTACCAGGCCTAGGTATTGCGTTTTTATTTTACTGATTAGATATATTTTTAAACTAGTGTATAAATTAATAATGTTATTATTAAATTTATATTCAAATGGATGTAATAAAAATCAACACGAATCGTTCTTTTCATAGCTCATTAGAGTCAATAACGACTCAGCAGCCAAGATGCCATTTTCTGCCATCGTTTACGATAAGCAATAAGTCACATCACTTATTAGAAATGATCATTGATCACATGACTTTTCGTACGAATCTGTCATTCTCATACATTTTCTATTATCGTTTATCGTATTCGATTGCAGAATGGCATCTTGGATCCTGCAGATAATTTGCTAATTTAATTAAGGAATAGAAGTTACATTTGTAGGAACATACTGTGACTCGAATGACTTACAAAAGCACAATTTTATCCGGCGCATATTCTAACCAAAACAATGCTTTGTTCCAGATAACCAACCAGTACCATGCAATCTACCTTCAAAACTAGTTTTAAACGCTAGTTCAGTGAACAAGGCAGTTTAAGTGTATCAGTCAAACATGTGTGAATTGTATGGACCAATCTAACGCGGCCGTGGATGTGCGCGCAGCAATGGCGCGGAAAACAGGCCTCCTCGTCCTCCTGTGGATAGCAATTTTCCCATTGTACCGAGCGGATAATCTTGGTGAGTCTGTTCAAATTGAAACTGCCATCCAATAGCCGTATTTGCGACTGTGATACAATGACATTAGAGCGTATTTCGATGTGATCGATAATGTGAATGTGGTAAACGGATTAACGTTCAATCTATTTCTTCACTTAGGTTAAATATTTTGCGGGCGATGTAACGGAAAATAAGATCGCGTAGTATTTGTTACGTAGTTATTTACACGTTTTACTTGTGTAAGAATACTTGTTGATAAATATAAAGAATCTAGTCGAGTGGGTCACATCTTTATTAAATTAACAATTAAATCGATTTCAATTTGGTTTTGCGTATATTTATTATTATTATTTATTAAAACAAAAGTTTACATGACATTACAGCAGAACGCCAATGCGTCATGAAATTTAAATTACACAGTTATATAAAAAAACATTAATAAGATCTAGGTTTAGGCTACATTCGGGGTTTATGGTTACATATATTATTGACCTACTACATAATTCAGAATCTTCTGCGCTATATGTAGGTAGTTTTACACTTTTTATGAAGTACTGAAACACTTCATAAATCAAATCACCCAAAACATTAATAATTTATGTCCTGTAACCACCACTTTCTTATTTGATAATTATTACCTACATCCTAAAATAAAAGCTGTGTGTAAAAATATGATTTATCAACTTGTGTAATTAAAACAATATTAAAATCGAGTGTAACATATACGCCTGTGAACTTCCTACAATCCCGCGTTCATGTAATTGCCAAAATTACTTTCACCGATATTCTTGAAAATTGTCAGCGATAAACCTACACGCCCGCACTTGGCGAACTGAGAATTAAATGTGTCATTAAGTGAAAACGTGACACGCATCCTCTGAACCCGGTTTGATGGATGTATCAAAAATGTTATCGAAAAAATACAAAGGTATTCGAAATAAAATCATCACGTACCGTACTGCATTGAGAGATGTACGGTAGACGGTAAGGGAAGACCCAAACCAGTCGACGATTTTGCATTTTCAAATTTTAATTCAACACCGTACAAAATACTGGACATGATATTGACCGACTTTTTGTATTTTTTCCGATACCAGAATTACTAACACTATTGAGTGCCAAGGAGGCTTGAACACACGACCATCTCTTACTTTTGTCGAATTAAGGTTTAAGGCAAATCGCGCCCTTTCTATCACCGTCGATCGTTGTCATCCAAGTAGTATCCTTTTTATTTATTTATTTAAGCTTTATTGCACAAAATACAAAAAAAAATACAAATGGCGGACTTAATGTTTAATGGCATTCTCTACCAGTCAACCATAAGGCCAAACAGAAAACGAATAAAAAGGTGCAAAAGGAGACAAAAGCAATGTTATTGAAATCTAAAGCAAACTAATTATATCCATATTATTAAATACATAATTATACATATACAAATACATAAATACAATAGTAAAATATACTACTACATATTTCCTACATACATACATAATGACAATAATGGACGCTATTTACACTCTTCACTCAGCAGGTGCCTACGCAACATCTGCTTAAACGCAAATTTGCTTGGAGCTTGTCTTATATGAAGAGGAAGCGAATTCCAGTGACGACAAGCCTGGACGGCGAAAGAATTACTAATAAAACTAGTACGGTGAGCAGGGATCAAAAGTTTGAGAATACGCTGCGGTGATGCGAGCCGTAGGTGCGTCATTACGTCACAGTAGGCCGTTAAGGATTTTCATACAACATTACGTCGCACTAGCGCGGTCTGGCGAACGCCGCGCGCCGCGCCGAGATTTCTTTTATGAAAATGATGAAATTAAGTCATCCCTGATTTAGACCATTTTAGAGTAGTTTTGTGAAAATATATTGTTTTATTTACTTTTTTGCACCACAGGTGTGATGAAAAATATTGTGTGTACCACGGGCGGTACAAGAATTATGAACTCGTGTGAAGTAAACTGCTAAGTACTTTTTCGCTCTTATTGCGTAGTATTTAAACTTTTTTTTTTATATTTTAGCCGAATTCGCGTCGGTGGATTTCGGGAGACCCTTATCCAACAATCTATGTCGGACCGAACTGCAGGTGTGGTAAAATATTCAGTTACTACTAAGTTATTTCAACATTTATTTAAAAAAATTGGTACTTAGGGTCTATTTTAGACTATAAATAATTTGTACCTACAAGTACATTGTTGTCGAAAGTTATCATAGCTCACGATACACCACTGCTTAGTCATATACAAACTGTTATGTTATGGTACATTGTGTATTTAGGCGGTAAGTAAGAATTTGCGAACGAGTGTGAAAGTAAAGCCCAAGCCGAAGGCGCGGGCTTTACTTCACACGAGTTCATAATTCTTGCTCCGCCCGTGGTACACACAGTGTTTTTTATCACACCTGTGATGCAAAAAAGTAAATAAAACAATATATTTTCACAAAACTACTCTAAAATGATCTAATCATATTCAAAGTTTATTGCTATAAGTTCTAATTTCTACTAAAATGTACCTATTCTCATAAAAACGGTAGATACTGTAATTTATTTACATATTTCTGTTTTTATATGTGACAAAATCATTATTTTATTCCACACAAGCTGTTTACTACTGTCACAAAATATACAGGTTACACAAAAAATATCTTCTTACATGATATCGTTGTTCGCAAAGCAAAAACAGTATTATTCCAGACTCTAAACAATAAACAAAGATACAGATGTTTTTGTAAGGAAATAAAAACATAGATAATGTTACCCATAAGTAGATGTTCAAAACGGCACGAGGTACACATTAAACATTTTGCGATTTGGTTTTATCGCTTCGCTGGAGCTCAAAATACATGTTGGTACCTTTACAATAAATACTTTGGGTTCACCCAGCTTTACCCTCCGATGATCAAAGAGATTTCTTAGGATGTATATATGTACTTGAAAATTCAAAAGATAAACGGACGATGTCGCCTTATAAATGTAATAACTTTCTTAAGGCTTTGTTTATTTCACACCTAATACGTAATAAATATCATAAATAAATATATTGAGACATCTTACACAAATCAAGGTAGTCCCACGGAAAGCTCACTTAATTAGACAGATAAAATACTGTAAATCATCATCATCATCATCAGCCTATGATATTCCACTACTGGACCTAGGCCTCTCCTATTAACTATGCGTATAGACGTAGGTATTAGGAGTTAAATGCTCATAATCGCCACAATGGGCAAGCAGATTGGCGATCGCAGTAATATGTCCACTATAATGACACTGCCCATCATCAATATTTTATCAAATAATGGTCAGTGACACTTCAATCCCTTACGACACCCGCAAGAGGAGTTGGGATGGTAACAAATGTATTCTTACTGACGTCACCCACACGTCCGATATATAATATATAAAGATAATTAAGTAAATACATAGAGAGGTATGACGAAGGAACAAATATTAGTGTTAATATGTATACACAATTAATGTCCTCTCCGGGATTCGAACCCGGAACCTCCAACTTCGTAGGCAGGTTCACTACCAACTAGGCTAACGGAAGCTGACTAATTATTGAGCAATATAAAAGCTTTTAGCTTCAACGCTTTAAGAAAATGTCCAAAGGTTCCTACAAATTTAAATTACAGCTAAAAATACTAAAACTAAACTGATCCCAGTTACTTACTTTATACGATTCCCAAGGTATCGCTAACCCTGCCTCGCAATCCCACCATCAATCATGGAAATCAAATTAACAGTTCAAAGCTTGTCTCTTCTAAATTATAAAGATTCGTAAATTATGGACGCGAATTTCGAAGTTTAGATTTTCGTTTATGATTTTATTATTATAAACGTTGGTTTTGCATTACGAATGTCCACATCTATCACAATTTTGAATAATTACGGGTAAATATTAAATTTGTGAATTACATTTCGTGATTTAATTATAAATAACTTGTTTTTGTTGTGTTTGATAAAGTAAATTATTTGCAAAATGTTTATTCTACGTAGCTATGAAGGTTGAAACCACCTACACGAGTGGTAATTAAGGCATTAACGGCTTTTCGGGCTAATTTATACTATCAAGATCAGTTTTGCGTATTTCATAATTGTGACGCCTTCTATCGATATACTCTGAAAAAAGTTTTTCATATTTACTGACCACTAACCATACTAAAAAACAATTGAACTGTGTTCACAATATTTGTATATAATATAAAATAAAGTCACTTTTTCTGTCCCTATGTCCCTTTGTACGCTTAAATCTTTAAAACTACGCTACGCTAGTTTCAAACAAACCTATAAGTCCAACATACTTAGGTACCTATTACAGTTGTAGGTAGTAAGAGGAGTGAACAGTCTCGCCCTCGCGCTCGCTCCGATGAACTGAAAACGCTCCGTAAGGTGAAGAAGCCTAATACAAAAATCATGTTTCCTTTCGTACAACTAAAATCTGTAGCTGATCGAATTCGCAGGTTTTGCCAAATACCACGTCCACGTACGTGCCGAGTACCGGCAGTTCATAGAATATTTATACGTGAGGTTTCCCAGGAGACTAGTGGGCTTCTAAGCGGTCAAGAACAGAACATGATACGTGATGGCTCTCCGAGTGTTCGCTTGAAGATATCCAGTGTAAGAGACATCTCCGATTTTGATAGCTTTTGCGGATATATGAAGTTTTCCTTGTGCTGGTTAGCTGTGGAATCGCTTAAAATGTTACAAGAGTAAACAACCCGGAACACTGTGAAATCACGTGTGTAAAAGGATAGGATGATCTCTAGGCTCTTACTAAAGTCAATTATTAAGTATACATAGGTGAACATAACATAATTACCCTTGTAATAAAATTAACTATAAACGATACTATTAAAAAGTATGGCCTAATAAATTCATTAAAAATTATGATATCCATGCTAAATACATTAATGTTTTACTGTTTTGTGAACCGGGCCGTTAGTGGAGTATAGTTACTTATTGTGCTCAACTCCTTACATATTTTCAGTTATAATTTAACCATCGAAATTCAACCAGTGAGAGAAACGTGATTTTGTTCGATATCGATAATTGTGTAGTAGAAGAAAACCGTCTCGAAATAAAACAAATATTTAATGAAAAAATACTTACGTGTAGTTTGCATAAGGTTACTTACAGTTCATTTTGAACATTTGCTCCTTTGACATCAAGTGAATTTAACGTACGTTCAGTAAACATGAATGCTGTCTACTCCCAGAGAATGTTGAGAAACTAATGGTTGTCTATTCCTATCACTACTCCGCCCCTTGTAACTTTATGCACGTAAATATTTTTTATTAAATATTTATTTTATTTTTTGACGATTTCCTTCTACTACACAATTATGGGTATCATATTTGAAGAGAAACGGGTCTTAATCGCGTAAACTTACGTTTAATTATATCCTAACGTTTCGGGCATGACGTTACACGTGGTGGACGTGGTGTCTTTAATAATAGAGTGAAAATCGTGAAAGTGTAAATAAATATAACTATCGATATCGACAAATTAATGTTTTCCCTCTCTAGTTAGATTATGAAAGTGTTTTGTTTTACCGTGGAAAATCCGGGTGCTGGTAATTTGCGTCCAGTGGCAGCTAGCCGCCTGTTAATATCCATTACGGCACCAATGCGTAATAGGTATTGCTCGTATTTCAACGCACCGTTGTTAATGGATACATTGTGTATACCCAGTCAAGCTCAAGGAACTTTCGCCCGGGCAATCAACCAATTCGTAATTGTATAAATATCGTGATCGGCTGTAGCAATCTAATAAATATTGCTCCCTATACGTGACTGTAATGAGAAATCCTCTTAATATTTCGATGATTTGTGATTAGTTCGTTTGAACCATTGCGATAGGTAACCATGGAGAGCTTAGTTCATAAACCATAATTATCATAATTTCAAAATAATAATAATACCTATAGCATAATTTCGGTACATTGTTATAACAATGTACTTCAAGATTCGAGACGGAAATCTTCCTACGGCCTATTCATGCGTAGTTGTCTTATTTAGCAAATTGACTTGAACATCTAAACACACTTTCTTGCTTTAAACGTGTCATGATTTCCTTTACCTGAGTCCGTATTTTTGTTATGAGTTAATTTTTCCTATGGGATTGCTTTATTTACAATCTAGGAAATAGCAGTTTCAGATAGAAAACGTGCACGTATAGATTAAAAAGTTGTTTTCTAGATTAGACAACTAAGGATTAAAAGACTAAACATTCGGACGTTCCAGTGAAAATACGATTGGAAAGGATTATTCTAGATACGAGTATGTAGTACTAATAAGTCGGGAGACAATCTAAGCTTTCTTAGAATTCGTAGAGACGATAGTCAAAGTCCATTAAATAGGTATATACTCGTACAGTTGTGCGACTGTAACTCCGCATGTGGGTTCTTGATCTGTGACATCTAAATCTGACCTGCATAGCGCATAGTACTCACAGAAAGACAAACTACAAACTGACTCGACGGTAGTGTACGAGTTAGTAAGTTTCTATGTGCCAGAAATGTTGGTGAAACTGTGCGTCAGCAGCGACATTGGCGATGCAAAATTGCAGCGATTATCTTGAAACTTCATACGATTTCATAATACAACCATGGGGGTTACAATGACGTACCAGTGCAGTTCAGTTTATGAGAGGAAGGGATAAGGATATACGAGTCGTATATAATTGTCCCGCTCCCTGAACCTAAACTAAATCGCATTAGTACGTCATGGTAACCCCTCATATCGTTGTAGAGTTCTTTAGGCTTAGCACATGATTGGTGTGACAGTATGTCGCTGCGAGATAGATCTCCCGTTCTTCACTAGCTATGTTAACAAAAGAGGGACGGATAAACCATCTCGCGGCGAGATACTGTCACGCCATCATGTGCTAAGCATACTATAAGTTTTATTTAAAAGAATATCATTATCAACAAAACTTCACCCTGTAATTTTAAAATAAAATTGGGATTTTTGTGCACTTTCCCCAACACTTTCCTTTCTATTGTTTTTCCCAAAAATGTAGATACTGAGAACCAACTTTTTAACTGGCCTCCAAACTAAGTTGAGTCTTTTTAGCTCGGTACAGCCACTTTATTTCTCCTCGGCGACAGAATGAAGTAAATAACTTAAACTCGCTTAGTGGTATTTAAGTCTTTCTGTAAATGATGTCCTTTTAAAAGCAGAGCAGGATTCGTTTTCTAATGGGAACATTTTTCCTAGAGATAAAAGGCGCTTACCTATGTGTTACTAGGAAATCTCCTCTAACCATTTATTCTTATTTGCTTATCCTAAAAAGTCGCTGTAGGTTTTACAGCGAAATAAGCAACTTTTTATTACATAATATATATATATATTACTTTCTGTATACCGGGTGTCCCAAGATTATGGGCTATGAAATGAAAGTACCTTAAATATCGTAGATAGGATAATTCACTGAAAGAAGACTTTATTTTATTTTGGAAATTAAATAATACTGCATTCAAAATATATTCCAAACCATCTAGCTTTTTCTAGGCATCGAACCTATTGTTTAATACGAAAAAATATTATTTCGTACTTTTATGATGTCATTCGGAAGAATGGACAAAAGATAACAATTTTTAAAGGGACAAACAATACTTATCACGGGTTGCTAAGTTAGCAGACGTTTATGAATAAGGGGGTTAGTAGGTAGGTACCTATTTAGTATAGAGTAGAATAGAATAGAATTCATTTATTTGGTGTAAAAAGGTAAACTTAAATTAAAATACATCTTAAACTAAAAGCAACACCAAAATGGATTTAATTTAATAATAATGAGTTTTATTACCTATTAATACGTTTTCAATCATGTAAAATTAGGTAATTTATTTAGATCTAAAAATGTATCAAGAACAGATCATTTAATGTCATAAAATAACCATAAATAATTATACTTAAAGTAATTACTTTGTAGATAGTGTAATTCTATGTACTTACTTATGTATTTTTCTGTGGTTATATGTAAGTACATCGTAAAAAGGATTCAGTATATGCTTATCAATCCTTGCAATCCCGTTAAAAGAGGGGAACACGTAAATTTGGACAAGCAAGCGGTGCCTTGGGAGCGGAAGCATATGCGACAAGCCGTGCCGAAAGATTGGTATATATTGAATGTTGTTCGGCAGCCTCTTGGGACGTATTCGCAAAGCTTTAATGTCGTGATGTGGACGATTTAATCACAAATCTTTATTTTATCATGATAAAAGAATTAAATTATTATTAAATCTGTATATATTAACAATATTTTGCACAACAATAACTTGTATTGTAAATAATTATATTATTATTATGTTACATTTTATAAGATAGAAACTTGAATAGGTACATTGAAATAAATATGCTAACACGGGGTTAACTGGTTATCTCCATTAACTAATGTCAATTCTAATCATATAATTTCGTGTTAAAGTGCATTCAGACCAAACGAGCATTCGTTATTCTAACCCCCCATTCTACGAAATTCGATCGTTACACAAAACGTGATTGGTTGATTTCGTAGAGCGGGAGTTAGAATAACGAATGCTCGTTTGGTGTGAATGCACCTTCAGTAGCATAATCCTGGATTAAGCAAGAGTTTGTTTAAAAAAAGTAATTATAATTTCTGCAGATTTTGGACAATTGCTATTCCGGGTTCAAGTGAAGAAGGAAAATGTAATACTTATCATTCTATCGTGTTTGAAAGTACCAATCAGGTTTATGAAACAGGAAAAAGATGAAAACTTGCTTGTTTTACTGTAACTAAAAGAAGTGTAGCAGCTATGTGACTTACACAGTTAGTAGGTACTAAAGGTACTCTATGGCAGTTATCAAAACCCCAACTGTGTAACTTGTCTGTAAAATGAAAACCATGAATAAATATTGAACTTTCTTGCTTATACGTATATTAATAAATATTTACTAATCAATCAGACTGAAAACTTAGGCATGGTCTGCCTTTTCACAATAGATCGATCTCTTATAAGGGATATATCATAATTCTGATCAATAGGTACTAATTAATAACAAATATTAGGTAACTGAAATGTTTCTATCATGCTTACAGAATGGTAATAATTATTGAGTATATTTTGTTCAAATTGTAATTTGTAACAACCTACCTAGTTTGTACATCAAAATAAAATATAGAAGTGAGACATACAATAGTGAATTGGTGTAATGTCAGAAATGGCTATATTACTTATGAGTTCCTTTGTAATGTTTCGATGTGATTTATAGTCGGAGTTGTATTATATAATTTCATTGGATTGAACGAGGCAAAAGCTCAGGTGAACCAGTGTATGAAACGGGATCTTCGGTTGAGTACAGAATCTTAGTATATTTTGAAAAAAAAAATGTTATGTCCTTGTACGGTACGAAATGAAAATCCCATAATTAAGATTCTATGTCATAAATATCAACTTTACCTACAATTATCATAATGTATTAAAAGTATAGAGGCAAAATATATTATAAGTAGGTATAAATGTAAATATTATATGGAGAATTTTGAGGAAACTCAATGAATTTCGTGTAATTATTTATAAACCAAATTATGCCAATAACATAACACATTTCTAAAGGCGTGTTTTATCTACGTCGGAGTATTAGATATCTATATTTCATAAAACAAAGTACTGTCACAAACTTAGACGTTTTTCAAACATTAGAAACGACAGCAAATGTCAATAGTTTATTTTCAAGACTTATTTCTGAATATCACTTAAGAAAAAAACGTTTTCATCACACTTGCTGTCTAAGCGCGCCATTACTTGCGCGCGTAGCGGGAGTAATAGAAAAGTGAAATTCCCTAGGGAGTAATAGAAATGTCAGTACGAAATTAAATAATATTATGTCTTAAAACTTATTTTTTGGTTGGCAAGTGTGATGAAAAACATTGTATGCATCACGATCGGTAAGCGGAATACTAACTTGAGTCATAAAAGCCCTCCGCCTAACGGCGTCGGGCTTCTAACACTCTCGGTAGTAATTCCGTACTTACCTCCCTTGATGCACAATGTACTATTTTTTCGTTTCAAAAATCAGTACAATTATGAGTATTTAAGGTGCAATACAAAAAAACGTGGAGACCGACTAAGCCCTGTTACCAAAGACGCCAATTTGCGTTTTTTACGTCAATTTACTCGTACGTAATAAATAATAATCGGAGGTTGTATAACAATATATAATAAATGGTGATTCACAAGTTCTAAGACAATACATTGTAATAATATAAAATAAGTAAAAAAAGTTTTAAGTTGAACGGTTTTTATTGCACCAAAAACTAGAAAATAAAAATTTGTTATAACTAACCGTAGATGCAACTTTCTGTAGATTACTCACGTGAAACTATTATCACTGTAGTTTTCCCAATTCGGATGCTGAAAGCCACGTTTAGCCTCTATGTCAGTGGATTAAGCGTTAACTAATCGGAAACTTTTACTAAACTAAAATAAAAACGTGGGGCGTACGCAATTGTGATTAAGTCACTATAGTTATTTAAGAACACAGATATAAATCAAGGCAGCAATAGTGTAATAAGTTTTATTCTGGCCTTGATAAAAGCTATTTACCTCTGTGGAAGTGATGGAACAGATGGATGATTAATTGCAAAATTAAAGCTACAATTACATATTTTGAACTTGTATGTTTCTTTCTTCATAATAACGCCCCACGTTTTTATTTTAGTTTAGTAAAAGTTTCCGATTAGGTAACGCTTAATCCACTGACATAGAGGCTAAACGTGGCTTTCAGCATCCGAATTGGGAAAACTACAGTGATATTAGTTTCACGTGAGTAATCTACAGAAAGTTGCATCTACGGTTAGTTATAACAGAGATTATTTAGTTTAAGTAGATATATCAGCACCATACATTAAAATGCATCCACCTGAAATGTCGTCACTACTAGACGGCGCCACGGTTGTTCGTGAGCATGGCATACAGATGGCTCTGAAACAGTATATACACTACCTTTGTTGTTCGTCCATTGGCATAGATGGCTCTGAAACAGTATACACTACCTTGCCACGAACGAAACGCATGATCACTTGCAACACATAGCATATTTTGCCGTACCACGATATAGGGAGGTTGGTAATGTGGTTCATGCGTTCGGCTGTGAAGCAGTGGTACCAGGTTCGAATCCTAACTATACGCGCAGAAAATGTTCTTTTATTTCTTTTTTTTCAAACTTAGTTTTTTTATTTTTTTGTTGCGCATAATCTTTGATTTTGTAAAAACAGTGTTTTACAAGGTGCAAACGGGCGGGTTTTTATTTTGTTGTCGTTTTATAAAATTTTCCATATATGGACTTTAATACATTTTTTCTAATCAGAATCACGAGCTCTTTCGTTTCGTTTTATAGTTATACAAAGTGATCATAGATCCGATAGATACATACGTATACATACAGGGTGTTACATACATAATTATACAGGGTGAAAATGAGTATACAGACGAACTTGAAGCGTGAAGAGTGTACCTAGTTATTCCTGACAGAGTTGGGTTATACTCGTTTCTGACTAATTCGCATACGTTGAATACAATTTTCGGGTCCATTATGAGATCCAAGATGGCAGCAACTTATTTTTGCAATTTTCATCATTATACTCGTTTCTGACTAATTCGCATACGTTGAATACAATTTTCGGGTCCATTATGAGATCCAAGATGGCGGCAACTTATTTTTGCAATTTTCATCATTATACTCGTTTCTGACTAATTCGCATACGTGGAATACGATTTCCTGGTCCATTCTAAAATCCAAGATGGCGGGAACTTTTTTTAAAATTTTCATCTTTATACTCGTTTCTGACTAATTCGCATGCGTGGAATACGATTTTCGGGTCCATTCTAAGATTCAAGATGGCGGGAACTTTTTATTTTGCAATTTTCATCATTATACTCGTTTCCGACTAATTCGCATACGTGGAATACGATTTCCGGGTCCATTCTAAGATCCAAGATGGCGGGAACTTTTTTTTGCAATTTTCATCATTATACTCGTTTCCGACTAATTCGCATACGTGGAATACGATTTCCGGGTCCATTCTAAAATCCAAGATGGCGGGATATTTTTTGCAATTTTCATCATTATACTCGTTTCAGACTAATTCGCATACGTGGAATACGATTTCCGAGTCCATTCTAAAATCCAAGATGGCGGGACCTTTTTTTTTGCAATTTTCATCATTATACTCGTTTCCGACTAATTCGCATACTTGGAATACGATTTCCGAGTCCATTCTAAAATCCAAGATGGCGGGACCTTTTTTTGCGATTTTCATCATTATACTCGTTTCTGACTAATTCGCATACGTAGAATATCTTTTTTGGTTCCATTCTAAGATCCAAGATGCCGGGAACTTTTTTTTTGCAATTTTCATCATTAAACTCGTTTCCGACGAATTCGCATAAGTGGAATACGATTTCCGAGACCATTCTAAAATCCAAGATGGCGGGAACTTTTTTTGCAATTTTCATCATTATACTCGTTTCTTACTAATTCGCATACGTGGAATATCATTTTTGGGTCCATTCTAAGATCCAAGATGGCGGTAACTTTTTTTTTGCAATTTTCATCATTATACTCGTTTCTGACTAATTCGCATACGTGGAATACGATTCCCGAGTCCATTCTAAAATCCAAGATGGCGGGAACTTTTTTTTGCAATTTTCATCATTGTACTCGTTTCTAATTCGCATAC
>JALPQI010008917.1:0-45548 GCA_025490895.1 Thaumatotibia leucotreta
TAAAGTCAGTTAAGGTAGGTACCTTCACCTACTAATGATAAACGTTGCAAGGTACTAGTGCCAGTCAAGTGCGTTCTAAAGATAATCCTTGTCTTATCTAGTAGGTACTCGCAAGTTTAGCAACATAATAAGCTGACCATAAAGGTACACTTAAGAAAAACTTAAGACCCTAAAAGGTAAGGTAATTGTAAAATCAACTACCTACCTAAATACAAGATACCTACCTTCTAGCGCACAGAGCTTCGCACGGGTAGGTACAATACCTACTGATACCATCGTCTTGAATCGCTAATATATAATTATGTACCTAGTCATGTATTTATTTACCTATATGTACTTCATTTTTATAGAAGTTCCGAAGAATGTAAACAAACAGTCCAAATAAATATCCATAACCTAGCACTATTCTATAGTTTTCATTATTTTTGACAACTTATTGATAAGAATTGATTAAATGACACATAGATCGGAAATTAAACACACTTTTAATACAAGGTTTGTTTATATTATTCGCAATCTCTATAAAATAAAGTACTTACCTATGTATAACATGTAATGGTTAAGGCTCGGTCAGACGTGCGTATTAACGCGTCGGTAGCTCATGGTACGGGTACGGGGCGCGAATAAAGGCGCGATTAGACTGGAAAAACGCGCGCGCACTATCAAACTACTTTGTAACAATTGTAACTGTTCTGCATATTGTATTATTAGCACCTGTAGAATCATTGAGTCACACGAATTGACAATTGTGGTGATCGAAACAATACAATGGATCAACCAAGTTTCATAACGTTAATATTTAAATGATAAATAATTGACCCAATACGTACCCATACGTAAGTACATATTATATCTACCTACATACATTTGTGTTTAACGAGTAGCTTGTCTAACCAGTATATTATTTAAAGATCTCGAAATTACTTACGTAAAATCAACTCATTTATTAATACCTATATGTTTAGGCACCTTTTTAAACGCCTATCTATATGCAAAGCCCCATAATATATGTATTTGGAATAATTATGTACAAACATCAGATGAAGAAATAGACACAAACATGTCAATTAACATTTTATGTCCTTTGCGATACGTTAGATGGAAATTAAAAATAACTGCAACCGGAAGAGAAAATTGCGACCAATACATTTAATAGAAATAGCTTTATTTTAACGATGTGTTATATTGTCTTATTTTTAGTTGTAATATCTATGTATTAAAGGTGGGTTTACACCAAACTAGCGAATCCTCATTGTATCCCCCACTCTACGAAATCAACTATTTCGAATTTCGACGAATTATGTTTTGTGTAAAGAACGAATTTCGTAAAGTGGGATTAGAATGACCATTAGCTCGTTTGGTGTAAACCCTCCTTTAGAGTCTCCCCAACCCCAAACCTATCGAAGCAATCGCATTTTAAGGCAAATGGGATGCATATGTAATTAAATTGGCAAACAAAGACCTCACAAACCTATAATATTAGAAAAGCTCCAAATAACTACGCCTTTAAACGATCTGTAAAGGGTTTCTTCACTGGCAGTTCAAAGAAAAATTGAGTATCTTCTTACAACTGTACAATTTATGGTAAGATATATATTGTAGTATATGTATATATTTCTATTATTATATATTTATGCATATATTTATTTATGTAAGTGTAGGTATATTTATGTATGTATGTATGTATCCTATCTTAGTATGTCTTTTTATTAAGTTTGCAAGTTGCACCGCCTACATTCTTTTCTGTTTTGCCTTAAGGTTGACTGGTAGAGAATGCTCTGTGGCATTAAGTCCGCCTTTTGTACGATAAGATTTTCTTTTGTGCAATAAAGATTAAATAAATAAATAAATATTATAATGTTGTACTGCGTGACACTTCTTTAGTCGGCCAGCCCGTTGCTCGGCCGAAGCTTCCTGTAGGTGATGGCGACGTAATCCATTTAAGGATTATCTAGGCTGACGTGACAGCGACAATTTCACTTAGAGGTACATAATTGGCCTTTGGGACTAAGATGTATGAAATCAAGACGAAAACCAGTAGCTTGGTCGTTGAATCGACCGATTTAATAGACAGATAGTCAACATATGAATTGAATTTGAGGTTGATAAAGCAGCCGCCTAATAGTTATATATATCGCAATTTTATTGTGATTTTATCATCATCATCATCAGCCTATGATAGTCCATTACTGGACGTAGGCCTCTCCTATTAACTATGCGTATGCATTAGGAGGTAAATGCCCATAATCGCCACGCTGGGCAAGCGGATTGGCGATCGCAGTAATGTGTCCACTATGATGAAGCTGCTGCCCATCATCAATCTTTTATGAAATCAGTAAGTGACAATTCAATCCCTTTGTCGACTCTTACGACACCCGCAGGAGGAGTTGGGGGTGGTGACAAATGTATTCTTACTGCCGTCACCACACGGCTATGATGCCGTCACACACGGTGATTTTATACTGAATAACTATTTACCTATGTACGTACCTAGATATTCACCTATATCATACCATTTTAGTAGCGTCGTGCCTCGCGGGATCCTATAAGACCACCCCGACTCATCCTAAAATTATAAAACGCTATGCAAAATACCATTATTACTATCTTCGTCTAATGCGTTCAATATACACAACTTTAAACTTAATATAAACGTGTTAGAGTTGACAATTCTACGAATAGTCATTCGCGCATTGCAGTTTTCAATATCGGCAGTAATTCTAAAAATATTCACAAACTCGTATCTTCGTTCAGGATTTATTAAAATTTAAACCTTACTCCCTCATCATTTGGCTCTGTTTTGTCTAACAATTTGAAGTGGGTTAGGAGCTATTGCAATTTATCAGTGAATGTGCAATTGTATCTGCTTTGCTTATATTGTAACAGTACTCGACGGGCTTCGAGCCCCACTAATATCATTAGCCGATGCAGATTGTGAAGCCCCACGATTGAAAAACAGATTTTATTTATGCAATGAGGTAATTCTAGGCATTCTAGCACCCATATTCGTACTTGGGTATCCTACTTTTATCGTACATTACCTGGCTTACTTACGTATCCCCCCAAATCCAAAGAAATCAGGCGAATGAAACGCTTATAAGAAATACCCTCCTCCATATCGACACTGGAAATTTCAAATGTCGTAAGGGACATTTTGTCGTAAGTACACTTTGAATTGCATAGAACTCAGAAAAAAAATCTCTATCGATCTGTATAATTAACTTTTTGATATCGCTTCAAATAAAGAAGTTATGAAGTGAATTCATTTTGTCGTAACTTCATATTGCTTTAAAAAAAATGTTGTATGGGTCAAATTTTTAATTTGAAGGGATAACGTGTCTATTTTCAACGTAGTATATCCTTCTTATTCATAAATCCCTATGTGGTTAGTTACTACAGCAAAAGAAGGTGCATTTAAGACATTCTATCTGATGAAATAAATACGAAACTGTGAATTCACAATGGCGTAAGGGACAAATATTTTACGCTTTTGTGCGTTACAACACAATTTCGAAGATAGTATTTCTCTATTCTCTTAATAAACTGTGTCGTATGTACATATAAATCAAAATAATTTTAAAGTCTGATGTCGTAACTCACCTTTTAATTTTATAAAGTATACGTTACTACATTAAATACGGTACATGAATGAGAGTTACGCCTCAAAAAAGATGATATTAAAAATCTTGAAAGATTTTTTGTGTACGATATAACATTTTGTTTAGTTTCTTATAGCACTTGCAACAGTGCCGGCGCGACTTGACCCAGGGCGTCTCAGGAAGAGGGGTGAGGGCAGAGCAGTATTTTTACTACCACATAGATACTGCATCGACCAGCGGACTCACGCACATTTGCCCTTCCACCCCTGGAGCATATACATCGCTCTAACGATTCCTCTCTGGACGGCCAATGGCCAATCAAGGCAAGCCGAGTCCTACAGTTCATCTTGGATTCTACTCCGACCGACGAAAACATGCCTGAGACGATGTCGCTATTGCCGAACAGCTCGCCACAAGCTGCCCCAATCTTATTATTAACTCCCTGGGAATCATGGGCTTATTTATAATTAGCTGTCTTTTGCCAATTCGAGAAATTTACTCTGTAGTACACGTGAACCGTGAACCAGTCTCAGCAGGCTATTGAAAAGTGTAATGAGCTATGATCATTGTATGTGTCAGAGATAGGGCATTAGTAGTAAGGTCCGGACATCTGCCATATTATCGTCTTTATTATTGTTGTTTTGGTCTAATATCCGCCGCGCCGAGCAATTATGATATTTTGTCGCAGCCCTTTTTATAAGTCATTACTGATTCTTGTCGAGGCCAGAACATTCCAAATTCTGACGGCTGCAATTTTGTGTACATCATAGGATCTGCCTAGGTAAATTTATTTTATGCATTTGTGGTCTGCAGAAACAGAGGAGGATGAGGTCCATAGTAGATTAATTGATAGTTAAAATCAATATGTTGCAACATTGCAAAGTAGTTTGCTCTGATTTTTAGCAGAAGCTACATATTGCATCTAGTTTCTTACCCATGATTGTTATACATATGTTAATAGTTAGGATTCTCGATTCTTCACAGGCTTTGTTACTTTCGAGCTCAAGTAGCTCTTTATTGTTTTCTGTTATTGAACCCTTGGATAAGAGCTTACGAGTGAGAGTTACTTTGATGGACTTCAACTGTGCGATTGCTCTTATCTTATCTTATCATATCTAGTTTGTTCCGCAGAGAATATGGCTACGGTTTGGTGATTCCATAGAAAGGCTCTGTGCTGACAATGCGTGTGTTGCCGTACTTTCCGGTAAACTCATCTGCTCAACTGCATCTGCTGTTTCGTTTCCAACAATATTGGAATATCCTAATACCCATCTAAGTGTAACTTCATTAAAGTTAAGGGCGTTTAATTTATTCTTGCAGCACTGGACTAGTGAGAGCATCGCAGCTTGACTGTTTGAGTTGATGTAGATAATAGATAATATTGGTTTTTAGGTTTCTGGCCAAATTGATTGCCACACATAGTTAATGTAATATTTATGCGCGGAAATCATCATAATATTGACTTCTTTCTAGAAAATGAAGGCCATTTTGCTGATGCTGACGCAAACTCTGACCTTAGGCCTCTCACCTACTTGTACCTGTGGTGCCATTTTCGATAATCATTCTGGTCGTTGGTCCATTTGTATCTTGAGGGTATTTCGACTGTCTGGTGAAGCCACATTCGATGTGCTTGTTTTATTCCCGAAAGCCCAGGCTTTCAAGTTGGTTTTTGCAGGCTGTTCAAACACTGAGAACACCCTGTCGTTGTGTGAAATTCATCCTCAGTTATATTGAGGGTTGGAGTAGCTATTCTGTTAGAGAGCACTCTTCGGACCCATATAGTCGTGGTTTCATCCCTTTGATTTAATTTCATTAAGGATGGTTTCTGTGAGTTTATTATCGAAAGCACCTTCGACATCAAGGAATACACACCGACCTGTTTGCTTATTCTCTAGACTTTACCGCCGCTTTGGTAACCTGTATCGTGTGCTTAGCTTATTTTTATTTTGTTTCTTTCTGTTATTTTCTTACTGGTGCAGTAAAGAATTACTTACCAACTTACTTACTTTTATGGACCTTGTGACCAGGTCAATTGGGGTAGTTTTTGGTAAACATGTTGATTTAGACTTAGCGATCTTGCCACCAAGTAGTGAAAGAAATAGAGATGTTAGACTAATAGGTTTGAAGGACTTAGAACGAGTATTATCTATACTCGTTTTTCCTGCTTTTTGGTATAAAGCGTACCTTGACACTAGTCCATTTTCTCAGTATTAACCCCAATGCAATGCTTGCCCGAAATATTTTGCCAGGTGCGGAAGGAGGACGCCTTGATTTCGTTTTGATAATGTAGGAAACACTTCATAATTCTCAGTCGATTTGAATGGCTTGCACTAACTCAGCGCTCCTTAACCATTTTTTGGGCTACAAATGTAGGTTTTCAGTCAGTGGTTCGTTCCCTAAGGATTCGATAGTTCCTTTGACTGCACGTCTTAATAGCACGAGTATCATCAAAAAGGGTCATAGATCTTTGCGGAGGCAGTTAGATTACTTATCCAGAATTTCTTTCTTAATATATGTTTTTGTTTCGGACTCAGGTTGCTCTCAAAGCAATTTTTAGATATATGTTTTCTTCTTTTCACAACACTAAGCTGACTAAAATATATAAATGTTTAGTTTAATTTCCTATAAATTGTAACGGGTTATCTAAAATATAATAAATTACACGTGAAATTGATCTCCGTCTATGAAAAGAATACAATTGTAAGTACACAACTTTATATTTTCTTGCATTTTTACGCTACTTACTTCAATTAATCTGGAAACTAGAATGACTTTACAACAGAAAATAGTTGTAATGTAGCATGTTATTTGACAGTTACGACAAAGAGATAGTGTTTTCGTTTTTGTCGTAACAGATTTCCATAAATAAACCAGAAATTTTTGTGGGCGTAAAGGACATCTGTCTAGTAAATTTCTGGCGAAAGGGACACTATCTCCGAAACTATTGAGTTTACAAGTATATACCTAATTGTCTAATGAAGATAAAGCTTTTTCGTAGTTATGTATATAAAAACCATCTAATTCAGATGAATATTTAACAAGTTATGATTTTTTTAAATTTTGGTTTTTGTTTTTTGGCTCTCCTGAAAAGTGGACCTTTGTCCCTTACGACATTTGAAATTTCCAGTGTCGATATGACCCATGTGTTGGATAAAATGGATAAGATATTTTCGGCAATGTGTATAGTGCGGCATTTGGAACTGATAACCTACAAACAGCACAAACTTAACAGATACGTTTTAATTTAACCTTGTTCAACGACTGACACATTTTTCACGTCCGATTAGGTATTTATTTTGGGTCGTTTGCAAAAAAAATGCCTACATAGTTTTCTTGCGACCCTTTTGCTCTTAATCAACAAAATTACGACGACAAACCATAAATAACATAATACCTGCCAATATCACGGACCGTTCCAGTGAAAATGATTCATTGTTTGATATTTACTTAAACTTTTTCCTGGACTTAAATACCACTACAGACACTTTAAAGACACACATTTATATTTCACGTGCCTTCACTTTACGGACAAACCTATAGCGAACTTCGAAATTAGTATATTTCGAGTATCTGGATCAAAATTATTTTCGTTATCTTGTTTCATATCACTCTGTCACGCTTTTAGTTGCTGTTTCAACTCGGTACCTATATAAAAAAAATCTGGTGCACTTTGTACTTCATATTCGCGCTAGATTTTAATCCATGCATCAGAAATTGAAAACAAAACATCATCTCATACTAAAATCACAACTCCGTCACGTTTTTTAGGGACACAAAATAAGACAACGAAAAGAATTTTGACCCATCTGTCTCAAGTCTCAACCAACGAATGATAGAGATAGATGTTCGAATTTTATAGTTTCGATGTTCGCTACTGCGAACAGTGCGAACTGGCCCTCAGACGCTGCTTTGCGACAAAACCGTGATATCTCTGTATGATAGATCTTCTGAGTTATCACGGTTTTGTCGCAAACTAGCGCTATAAGTTAGCGTCCACACACACTAAACTTAGTAACGACACACCACACACTTTCAATCACATAACATTTATGTCAATTTTATGCTTCCGCATATAGTCTCATCAAAATGCCGTGTGATCGATTAATTATAAAGACATTTTCACTTTTATAGACCACTGGGAGTAGCGCACACGGTTACGCAAGTCTGGCCTGTAGCCCTAACATGAGCTGCCGCGACGTTATTAACGCAAGTTCACTTTCTATCTACGAACAAATAAAACATGGAAGCCGCACGCCGTACTAAAGTGCCTTTCAAAAACGGTCCTGAATTCTAGTTGACAAGTGTCACCCCCTCTTCAATACATCATGGGCACGGTAATGAATTTGAATATCGACCTATAAAACCTTAAACCGCCATTTAAAATTAGTTGTGATTGGTCCGTTAAAGTTTTGATTGGCTATATTCTATAAACGTTTGTCAAAGATGTTGCGCCGAAATATGCGCGGTGTTAAGAAAAGCGCTATGTCCTGCCCATCTTGGCACAATTGAACAATTGGTTTTGGGGGCATTTTTGAGCTGGCGTTAGACGTCCATGTTATATATGGTCGCAGCTTTCTATCCATCCCTTTCGTACTTGCATATTACTGTGAGCGAGCGAGCTGGATACAAAGTAAACGCGCGTTAATAACGCAGAGACAGCTCGTGGTAAAGTTACTGTCCGGAAGTCGATTATGAATAATTACACCTAGTTTTAATCAGTTGAGTAGTTATTCTGTCGCTTTAAGAGAAGGGCGGATGTGGAATAGAGTGGCCAGTCGTTATAGTTTATATTTAAGTACCTAAGCAAATTGTAAGCATTTATCTTATGTCTCGATTTTGATGTCTGGGTTTTCTTGCTTTTCTCCACTCTGCACAGCAGAGATGAAAGCAAATATTAGTGTCTTGGATGGTTCCATGATTTGCGGCTAAATCATGAAACCATCCAAGACACTAATATTTTTCCTTATCGGTACATTTTTAATAGTTTTTTTACGTAGGTTACGCTATTAGACTTACCTATTCAGGTAACGGATTTAGATTTGAAATAAAACTATGAAAACGGATAAACTTGCGTAATAGGGCGTAATAATAATAATAGGTTGTCTGCGGGCGACAGGCCCTGTAAAGTCGGAATGAAGTTAAAGTTAATTAATATACGCGAATTTATCCGTTTTCATAGTTTTATTTCATGTGTAATCCTCGCGGTTACCGAATAAAATATTATGTATTTAGATTTGTTCGTTCTAGAGAACTACCACGATCTCCTAATGCGATTCAGTTTAGCATCTAATCTGAATCGCGATGTGTCAGTGCCATAGAATAACTGTCAGAAACTGACAAGCAGAACCTAAACTGAATCACATTTAAAAGATCATGATATACATATCATGTATGTATAGCCCCAGATAAAAGTATTAACTATCAATACCAAAAAGTTAAGGAGACCAAAAGGTAGTAGCATAAAGGTATTAGTAGACCAAGGTAGTACCTACAATCTACATAAATTATCAATATCCAGTTCAAGTTTCGAGCAGAACTGAATGAACCACTTCAATGTGTACGTACGGCTGCTATCATCATCATCATCGCCAGCCTACGGGAAGAGTTGGGGTGGTGATAAATATATTCTTACTGCCGTCACCACGGCTGATATAATGGTCTACAATTTAAATAAAAAGGTTATTCTTAAAACACCATAGACATCCGAGATATAATGACTCATGTTTAGTGCCTTTTTCCCGGCGCCTCGCTTGTGCCTCGCCCATAATTTCTACGGCAATGAACTCGCAGCTATCTCCTAAGAGTCCCTATCAACTGCCAACACAATATATATATTGCTGACAGTATATTAAGACTCTGGCTCCACTGTAGTCAGTAACTCATAGTATGCGATGAGCTGTCGACGATTTTCTAGCCCAAGAATAAAAACCGGGAATTTTAGGCCCGTGATAAAAGCGGCAGTTGTCCGTGTGGTGACGGCAGTAAGAATACATTTGTCACCACCCCAACTCTTCCCGCGGGTGTCGTAAGAGTCGACTAAGGGATGGAAGTGTCACTGACCATTCTTTAATAGAAGATTGATGATGGGCAGCAGCGTCATAATAGTGCACACATTACTGCGATCGCCAACCCGTTTGCTCAGCGTGGCGATTATGGGCATTTACCTCCTAATGCGTAGGTACGCTTAGTTAATGAGAGGCCTACGTCCAGCAGTGGATTAACATAGGCTGATGATGATGATAAAAGCGAGATAATAATAAGTGTTTCAACCTGAGTAGTGAGTACTACTTTATATCGTAGGTCGAGACCTAGGGGGCCACCACGTTCTACTAATGCTAATGCGTTTAGGTCATAAACTGAATCACGATGTGTCAATTCCATAGAATACCTGTCAAAAATTGAGAAACCGAACCTAAGCTGAAACACATTTAAGAAGTCGTGGTAAAATGTTATTATGAGTCTTGGCAGTTACGTTACTATAGCTCATTCCCGAACAAACTGATCTACTGATTCATCATAGTTACAATGCTGCAACAGCTGCCAATACAAAGAAGTCCTAATGCGTCTAAACAGCCGCTTATCTCCCTAAATGGCATAATGGCTGATTAAGAAACTATTTAGGGACCAGGAACGACCAAGCATTCTGGACGCTCCAAGCCTAATGAAGGTCCGTGAAATATGTGATGGAATCTTTCACTTTATGACTTTAGATCGGTTTATTATCCCTTTAAGGCAGGTTGGAAAAGGAAATATGACTTTGAAAACCCTTTTCGTTATCTTTAATGTAGTTTATGGGTAAAGAAACTAACTGTGTGGATTAAAGTGGCGAGTGCTTGTTAATACGTGAGTTAACTGGATTTAATTACGCCGAGAAACATCAGAAACCAAGAAACAGCCACACTATCAGCCTATATTAGCTTACCACTGCTGGACAAAGGCTTCTCATTAGGAGGTGAATACTTAAATAGCCATAATCGTCACGCTGAGCCATAAGTGGGTTGGCGATCGAAGTAGTGTGTCCACTATGAGGATGCTGCAGCCCGTCATCAATCTTCGATAAATAAATGGTTACCGACACTTCAATCCCTCAGTCAACTTTTACGACACCCACGGGAGACAATCAGGTGTAGTCGTGGAGTAATAATGGTACTTACAAGTTTCCTATTATTTCGAGTCTGATGTCAAGAATCAAGAATCAAATAGTAGGGTAAACTTGCCTTAATCGTACTCCTGCCTAAATCGTACCCCATCAATATCTTGTGAATTGAAATTGCTGAAGCGGCGCAAGTTTTATAAAACTGAACAACTTGGTTGGTGTGTAATATCATTCGAGAAACAACCCCACAGTGGCACTCCATCGAATATTATTCAATAAATTATTAATTTCGCTGTTTTCGAGTAATAGTTAAGGTCGATTCTTAAGGATTTCAATTTTGATCGCAATTAGCTATGTAAATTATAAGTATTTTGCTTAATTCTTTACTTATTTACGCTATTAATTACGAGAAATATTATCGTCAGTTTAACAATTTTTTTTTATAATGGCAACTTTTAAATCTTACATATCTTATGCCTAAATCGTACTCATCACTTTGTCCTTTGTCGTACAGGTACGTTTTAGGAATAATCGTTTATTTGACTGTATAAGATAAACATAACCAATGGATAATACAATACTTAGTCATGTAAAGTTATAGAAATAACTCTCTGTGTATATTAACAAAGGAAATTTTAAAAAAATAAGAAATTTGGTCAGGCTCATGTTGTAGGGAGGAAACAAAACAAGAGACAATAATTTGTGTACCTACGCAATGAAGTCTGGATCCACTGACATTGTGCTGGAGTCGAGAAATATTCTCGTAATGTTATTTTTGACAATGCCATGGAATTATGCAGTCCGACAAACAATTATGGATTAAAAAAAACGTTAAAATGTTAGTTTTAAATCTGAAATAAGCAAGCAAGAAAGTCAACAATATAATAAGATTAGTGGCTAAATAAATATTACTAATATCCCTGAATATCATTGGCTATAATAATGAGACTATATATAATAATATAATCATAATTATCATACTAAGTTAAGCTGGTACGAAATAGGGATACAGAGGTACGATTTTGGAATACATAGTCTGAAATCGTACTTTTTCCACTTTTTTAGGGTTCCGTAGCCAAAATGGCAAAAACGGAACCCTTATAGATTCGTCATGTCCGTCTGTCCGTCTGTCCGTCTGTCCGTCTGTCACAGCCAATTTACTCGGAAACTATAAATGCTACAGTAACGAAATTTGGTAAGGATATGTGTTGTATGAACCGCTACAGGAATGTGATACTAAATTGTAAAAAAACCATTGGGGTGGGGGCCCTCCATACATGTAACTGAGGGATAGAATTATTTTTTTAGTTGTACATAAGCGTGTGGGGTATTAATAGAAAGGTCTTTGAAAATGATATGAAGGTTTATACATCACATTTTTATTTAAGCAAATCGTTTTCGAGATATTAGGTCTCAAAGTCTGAAAAATGTGTCCCCCCCCCCTCTATTTTTTAAACTACGCGATATAAAATTCTGAAAAAAATATATGTTATACACATTAATAAACTCTATCAACGATTTTTGGTTTGATAAAATTATCTCCTATAGTTTTTGAGGTAGGTTGATTTAACTGTATTTTTTAATAATAAATTGATAATGGTACGGAACCCTTTGCGCGCGAGTCCGACTCGCACTTGGCCGGTTTTTTTAAATTGTGTCTACCTCAGAATATATTGAAGATCAAAATTAATTTGTTATTTTAGTCGATTAGTAAATACATAAAGATTCTTTTAATATCATAAACATATTATTTTTTTATGTATATATGCTGATATTTAGCACTTTCTCTTAAGGGGTACGAATTAGGCAAGTTTCCCCTACCTAAATGGGCCGATAATAGCAACTAATCACTGCCACATTTTTTGTATTTTTTTAGGTATCGGATCCAATTAGCGACCATGGATTCTTTTCAGTCAGTTATTTTCTAAATCTCAGCTCCGTGTTACCTGATGCAGTATGGATATATGTAGAAATACGACCATCAAGTATGCCGGCAAAAAAGGCAATGTATTGCTACCGGGAGTTTCATTCCACAAACATCTGATACGATGATATTGCACGACTTACTTACGTCCCGTTAGACCACCTCGTTAATAACACCCCAAGCAGCCGAATACAGCCCCGGGCTGATTTAAAACTCTGTATTCCCATGGGAGCCTTAATCCAGCTACCGGCGTGTTACATCCCTGTCCAACTTACGTACGAATCCAGAAGTGCAACAGAGATCTCTTCGATCGTGGTTCGAGGTAGCCATTGCCATGGTAATACAGCTTTTATCGTGACGTCTGAAGATCCTGTCTAAAGTGTCTAATGTAGGTTTTTAACTAAAAATGAAAAGGCATTAACACGTTACGTTTTTAATACAGTTACTGCATTTCTCCATAGCCCACGGATCTTTTCACATGGCAATCACGAGTGGATTTGCATTGTAAATGACACGGGATGTATGGAAATGTGCGGACCTGTCTTCGCGGTTACGAAAGGGTTCCGTTCGCTCTACAAGGATGGCAGAATGTCGTTTTGTAATTTATTTGTTACCTAGGTATTTAGCCCAGAAGTCCTGATGTAAAACGCACATTGCTTAATGATACATAATTATTATATTTATACCAAGTGACAGCATAATTTTTCGTTCAATTTGTTTACATTTTGAGACGCAACTAAAAGAGAATGAGTAGCAAATATAGCATTTGCATCTCTTCCTTGCATATAATTATTAATTGGCTTTAAAAGTTAAAAAGTAGGTACAACTACAACATTCAGTATTTATTCAGGGGAAAAATTGTCACACGTAACTAAATTATGTATAGCTAAGTACTCATGCATCAATAAGCAGACATACACGCCGTAGATCACAGTAAAATATTTCGTAACTAAGATCCGGTCTTTGTAATAAATTGATAGGTTAACTTAACTCCTTTATAATGTAGAGTCCACATTCTTACTTCCATAACACCCGAGGGCCGAATAATGCGACTTTCGACAAACACGTCTTGTGTTCCTGCTATGTTTGTGTGACAGATTACACCATACCATCTAGAGTGGCGGTTCGTTTAAGTACTGGTCCCACCAATAGCGAGCATAGCTCGGCTAAATATAAAAACAAAAAGAAGATTATCGATCGATTATCTTTTGTTCGTTTTTATAGCCGAGCTATCAATTGCTATGTCGCTTTTGGTAGGACCAGTACCTAAACCAATGTTATCATTGTATTTCGAGCTATGGTTACTAATGATCACTATCAAATGTGTTTTGGATAGGTAATTTAGAAATTCGAGAAATGTCGTTATAGACAAAATACTCTAATCCTACAATCCTACATACATACATACAATTATTGAATTGTACGTATGTATGTGGTTATATGTAGGTGCACAATGTGACGTGTAATAAGCATTATTAATCATATTATAAATACATAATGTGTCTATAGGATTCTACAAAATTGATCTTAAAGTTTTGCTTGCCTACTAAAACATGCAAAATAACTCTATTAAATACAAGGCAATTACTAAAAATAAAGTACTAATGTTAACTATTATGAAATATATCATTCAATTTTTTTTCATTTTCACTATATGAAATGTAGACAACCTAAGTTTTCATCAAAAATCTCACAACCAAATAAATAACACTTTAATGTGATTGAAACAGGACTTGATTACGAAGGGCTTAAAAGTAGGTACGTGTGAATAAATCCAAAAAAAAACCGGCCAAGTGCGAGTCGGACTCGCGCGCTAAGGGTTCCGTACCATTATCAATTTATTATTAAAAAAATACAGTCAAATCAACCTACCTCAAAAACTATAGGAGATAATTTTATCAAACCAAAAATCGTTGATAGAGTTTATTAATGTGCATAACATATATTTTTTTCAGAATTTTATATCGCGTAGTTTAAAAAATAGAGAGGGGGGATACATTTTTCAGACTTTGAGACCTGATATCTCGAAAATAATTTGCTTAAATAAAAATGTGATGTATAAACCTTCATATCATTTTCAAAGACATTTTTATTAATACCCCACACGCTTATGTACAACTAAAAAAAAAATTCTATCCCTCAGTTACATGTATGGAGGGCCCCCACCCCAATGGTTTTTTTTACAATTTAGTATCACATTCCTGTAGCGGTTCATACAACACATATCCTTACCAAATTTCGTTACTGTAGCATTTATAGTTTCCGAGTAAATTGGCTGTGACAGACGGACAGACGGACAGACGGACACAGACGGACATGACGAATCTATAAGGGTTCCGTTTTTGCCATTCTGGCTACGGAACCCTAAAAACGCACATTTGTGTACACGGTGAAAATGCGATCCAAATTGATTTCACAGCTATTTTAGTTCGGTATAATATATAATAGGTACTTCTCCACAAATTGGTAGGTAACCTGTTATGCTAGTTGAATGTATGACACTGTCCATATTTTTGACGTCCATGTTCAGCATCATATCATATAACACACCTTATGAGATGAAATTCTATATTATCTAACGGATGGACCGTATCCTGTTTCAGCAAACAGAAGTCTCATGACACCGGGTGGTCATAACCATAACTCGATGACACCGCACCGCCGCTTACTGATAAAAGTAAAGGCCAAGCTAGACCGGATTCGTGTGCGTGGCGTGCGTTTTGTCACCCTCCGTGGCCTAGTTGGTAGTGACCCTGCCTACGAACCTGGAGGTTCTGGGTTCGAATCCCGGCGAGGGCATTATTTGTGTATTTATTTATCACAAATATTTGTTCCTTGGTCATGGCTGTCTGTGTATTTAAGTATGTGAAGGCACCAACTAATATGTATTTATAGCTATTAAGCATATTGAAAATAAATGTATTTTATTTTATTTTATTTATTATTTATTTTATCTATACAAATGTCCCAGAATGTCGTAACAGATGTGCTTACCATAGAAAAAATCAACTGCGAAAGACTCTGGTTGTCACGGGATTCGATTCGAACCCGCTTCCTCTGGATTGCCGGTCCAACGTGCTTCCAATTACACCAGACGACCTTCCGTGAATCACAGCGAATTTAGTCAATGGTATTGTGAAACTAATCACTAGCGACATCTGTACTTAACGTTTCGAAGGTACTAGGTACAACCTTAAGCCACTCAAAGACGTGTGTCTACCACAATCATACATATGACTGTATCTATCTATTATATATATCGTGAATATCGTCGCCTAGTAGGTAGAAGGTAGTAGTCACTAGGTACCCACATCACAAGCCTTAATTGAGCTTTCCGTGGGACTAGGTTCATTTGTGTAAGATGTCCCATAATATAAAAAAAATAAAATAAAATAAATTGTAGCTTATGTAAATGTCATATTAGATGGCACACTGCTCGCTGGTTACGCGCACGTGGACGCCACGCAAGCGGTCTGCCATCTAATATGAAGTTTACATAAGCTACAACACCCATGCGCGCGTGCACGTCATGCTCACGCAGCCGCATCCGGTGCAGCCCAGCCTTAAGCACATTCGTAATGGTAATAACAAGTCATATTTACATCCAGTTCATCTTATCTATTTGTCGCGTTGACTCACAATACGGTATAATTATAATGAATAGTAATATACCCAGGTCCCTGTCGATTGTATTTCTTGGGTGCGTCATACTTAATTATTTTATTTAGATACTTATTATTCTCATTAAAGTTTATAAAATACTGGATACAATACAAGCCTCAGGTGGTACAAACACTTCTGTATAAGAAAACATACAAAAAGGTAGTAGTGTTATAAAAATATTTATAGAAAACATTGCAACTTATTACGATCGAAATTATAGCATTTGCATCACTGATCAGCGCTATTTGTAACTAATAACAGCAATATTAGCAATAAACATTACGAAAGTGAAATTTAAAGTAGCACGACTTTGTAGAAGTTCGTGTGCACCTATTGCACGATAATCAATTAATCAAAATGTTTACGCTAAATAGTTTCCTAAAACATCACTTGTCGTTATCGCTAGTTCCGTGGCGATGAATCAAGGGAGTGACTCACTGCCGAATTATCGCCGTGAATTTCGGACGAGGGCCGGAACTACGACTTAATTGGACTTTTTGTTTAACACTTTATCTTGAAAAACGTCTACTGGTTTGGTTAATGATTTATTAGTTTACAAAAATCTTTTAAAATTCATATGCTCAGAGTGTGCTCTTTTTTTAGTTGAGGGTAAACATGCACAGACATTTGCTGTTACTCGTGTCGATTTGAAACATCGGTCGTGTTTTAATTTATCACCACTCGTTTCAAACTTCATGTTTTTTGCACTTGTATCGTAATGTACTATAACCTATATTATGTATTAATTTTTGTAACAATAAACTGGTTTATTGTTACTAAACGAATTAGCATAGATATATAAACACGTATGATTTCATATGCATGAACAATAAATTAATAAATGAAATAGGCACGCCATAAAAATTACCAGGGGAACTTGGTTTAATTAAACACGAAGTTCAGGGTAGCTAACGTGCCAATTTCTTAAGGTGCGGTTAAACTAAAAGAGCATTCGCTATTCTAACCTCCCACTCTACGAAATTCGATCGGTTTAGGTGCGTTTAAACCAAAAGAGCATTCGCTGTTCTAGCGCCCGTTCTACGAAATCAACCAATCACGTTTTGTGTACCGATCGAATTTCGTAGAGTGGGAGGTTAGAACAGCGAATGCTCTTTTAGTTTGAACGCACCTTTATGCTCATTCGTGAATCGTGAACGAAAGGCAACTAGCTGTCTTTGTCCCACTAATAAGAAAGAGTGACAGAGAGAGGGAACTACGATACGCTATTGAGCGTTAGCGATTGTCAACTTGGCTACGCACCCTAAATTCTCCAATCTTCTACTCATAAACATTATTTAGTCTTAAAGGAAAAATTCAGACCTGTGGGATTAGGTCTGAATTTTTACTAAACTAACGCATATTGGTCTTTAAATTCAGGTATGTTCCTTAAGGCCAAATATATAAATAAATTAATTAAAAAATTAAAAAACACGACTGCCTTTTAAAAACGTTTTTAAAAGTAAAAAATAATTCCTTTTTCAGGTTTATTTTTGTGAGCGTATCTACTCTACATATAAGCGCTTGTCTTATTACTTACGATATTTTGTTTCAATTGCAGTCGGGGGAACCTTCGTAATGTTTATATTTTCCGTAATTAAAGGTTCCCCGACTGCAATCGAAACAAAATATCATAAGTAATAAGACAATCGCTTATATGTAGAGTATATACGCTCACAAAAATAAAGGTCGCGAAGATCTGCGCGTTTAAAGAAAATATGAAACATACATAGGGGCTGAACACATATAGGTACTCTCCTTTTGGCAGTCGTGTAAATGATTACGAGTACCAAAAACAACAAAGCAGAGCAAATACCAAATGGCAGGTATGCGCAACTTTTCTGCGTGAAATAATTCACAGAACAACGCTGCATGGTCTGTCCATATTTGTATCAAATACCAACATTCTGACTATCAAAGCATTTTCTCCGACAAAGTATGTAAGCATTTGAGTACTATGCCTTATTTGTCACAATGTTTGGAACTCTACCTTTCCATTTCAAAGAAGCCTAATATGGCCGATAAAATTACTAATCTTGCGTTATTATCACGTCCAAGTGACTAGAAATCTGGACTTAAATTCTATTGACAAAGATTAATTTACAGGGGACCTCAGATTCTCCCACTTTGTCGTTTACACGTTTATGAGTATATTAATAAAGGCGGGATTTGCATGTATCTTTATACAGTAACCGTAAAAGTGGGACGTTTGACTAAAAAAGCTCACATTATAAGCATAGATTCAAGGAAAAAGTAAATACGAATATCTCATACCTAATTCTTCTGTTTCCGTTTCCGAACTAAATTAATATTGTTGCACTTAGTAAGTAAGCTGTCTAACTCCGTATCTATGAACCAGCAAGGATTATTGTACGACAGTTGTACCTACGGTATATCAGCAGTGTTATTCAAAGATTCACTAAGGAAACCGCCTTGCTGTCAGCGCTGTGTCAGCGCTGCGGCAGCGTCGAGCCTAAAAATGGTATTCACTAATGTACTTTAAGCGACACTAGTGCTCGGCGACGAATGCGGCGTGAGCTGGAACTACATTACGTCGAGAGTTTGACGTTTAATGTACGAACACGAACTTCGTATTCTCTAACGAAAAACAGCGACGAACTCGCCTACAACCTCGCTTACAGCCTCGATTCCTAATGTCAAATAAAACAGCTAGGATTTTAGACAAGGCTGTCTCGACGTCGAGCTCGTTGACAAATGCAGCGTCGAATGTGTGAATAAGAGAATAGCATAGCTGATAGGATAGCGATGATCTGGCAATATTGCGCTGGCGCATGACTTATGAAACGCAGGATTGCTGCGCAAATACGAATGCTCAATATGTCAATATCGCACCAGTGACTCAAGCTGCTCAAGTAGGGTACAGTCAGCATCAAATACTTTGTAGTGGTCAAAGCTGACAATAGTTCGCCACGCCATACCTACTAAATATATGCTGTACCGAATTATTTGGCGACTGACAAATTGATAGCTAAATAATACAAAGTATCTGAAGCTGAGTCAGAGATAAACCAAAATCTGGTTTTATTTATTTCATATTGCACTTAAATTCTGGTTGGAATTGAATGGCTAGTTTTTATTTCTAAGACAATTGTTTTAATTTAAAGTGACGTTGTAAATCAATACATTCGCAAACTTTTTAATGAAAATTCCGTAATCGTGCTAATCATATTTAATGAATTACAATGGCTTTAACTAAAAAACAATACTCATACGCATGCTTAAATTTAGGTACCTAGTTTAAATCGAAGGTCTAATCCAAAGTGGGTTTTCTATCGAAGTGTACAATGCAGTCACACTCACCCAGCCCTGATTTGTTGCCATTTCAGCGAAGAGCAAAGATGAATCTCAAGCTAAACGCTCTATAATTGCAATGTATTTTCAATACACTGCCGAATATTGCACAGTAATGAATTCAACCGACACATCAAACGCCGTATTGTATCAGAAACTAGCGATAATATGGATATTTATGAGCCAACGCGTAGTGGTTCTTCACTTGAATACGCAACAAATGCCGCGCCCGCGCATCTGCATACAATCGCGCATATATAGTGCACATTAGGGCAACTCGGAGACTAACGAATTAACTTGTCATACTAATCAACACGGTTACCTAATAATTCCGTTTTAATTTTAATATTAGATAGTTGTTAGTGGAATCGTTAGAGACTCCTGGGTGTTTAGACAAGTTGCCAATCGCCAACGCTTAATCGTCCATCGTAAACGAAAGGCAGCTAACTGTCTTTGTCGCACTAATATGAAAGAGTGACAGAGAGGGAAAACTACGATACGCTACTAAGCGATTGGCAACTTGGCTAAGTATCCTGAAAATGTATAATCTCGTAGTTGTAGTCAGCTATGTCGTTTTAGTTAAGATGAACATCAGAAGAGTTTTGGAAGAGTTCATTCTACTACGAAATACAAATTGTCATTACTTCATTATAACACGATCTTGTAAAGTACGTATTACGTACAGTGAACTTCAAAATTGCATGGACAGTTTATGAATGAATTCATTAATAAATTGTCCATGCAATTTTGAACGCCTCTGTACAATCGACAACACAGCTGTGGATACAGACAAAGTGCCAGAAATATGTATACACACCTTTATGTCCAGGCAATAAAGTTCTGTTTACATATTTTTGGCACTTTGCCTGTGTTCACAGGTGTGTTGTTGATTGTACGTATTAGTACACAATATGTATTTGTTTAATAGACATCATACAACATTACAGCTTAAGCCAATGCGTCGTATGACAAAGTGCAGTAAACATAATTATGAAATTTTAATTATAAACATATAATTCTAATATCCTCGCAGAACTTCAATAAAATAGGATTTAGTGTGTGGCTTGCTCCTCAAAAAATAAGTCGCAGTAGCGTACAACAGTTCAAAGTATGTTCAGCAGGACACGTGCGTGCATTTAAAATTTTATCGAAAATTTGATGTAAGTAATTATGTTGATATGTGCTGCGTCTCAGCCCGCCATTAAGCATTCTTTGTGCTACGACTTACGTATTGTATCCTACAGATTACGTCTAGAAGATAATAAAACACCGGCACAAGCGCCACACAACAAACTAAATAACCACGTGTAACATTCTAGAAGTACGGTAATAGTAGGTATACTGATATGCCTTTCCTTACATAACACCGTCTAAGACCATAAACATATTTATTTAAACGTTGCCGTTACGCATATATTGAACACGTTAAAAACATGTTTGACAAGAGAATTACCTACACATCCTCCGTACATATTAGACATTTCTACCGTAACATACATACACACGGTAAAACGAGTCCATAAACGTACAAATTGATGATAAGTATGTGATGAATCAGAACCTTTACTCGGCAAATCATTATATATTAACTACGTAAACTACGCCGTATAGACACGTACATCTTGAATGTGATTTAACTACTGATCAACAGGTGCTACTATGCATACACGAGCGTAAACATATTTAAAAATACACAAAATAAGGACGATTCCAAAAAAAACGCTTTTCGTATTTTATGTGCACGATGCTCTAGCACTTCTTCCATAGATTTAAGTACCTACCTAAATATAAGAGTATAGCTGTATAGGTAGGTACAGGTTCCAAATTCTGTACTAATTATTAGGTAGGTATACTCGGTAAAAGGTATACACTAGGGAACTGCCGCGAACCACGAACGAAGTGTTGCCTCTATCTCGCACTTGTGTATTTGTACTTGTACGTAAATGTGACAGGGACACAACAATTCGTTCGTGGTTCTGTGGTCTGAAATACTGATCAAACTGGCTAGATAAACCTTTATCAAGTATGTACGTATTTTGGCTGTTTGAAATCTATGACCATAAAAAACAAACATCTAATACGGCCGCCGCCGTAACAATTTCGGTATTGTTAATAACCTTTTATCTTACCGAGTTATGACGATTCCCAGTTCTCGCAGCGACTGTAGTGTGGATAGAATGAGCAATCGCTCGTTTGGTGTAACCCTCGTACACCCTTTACCTCCTTTAGAAAATCTCGTCCTGCCATATAGTTTACTGTACCTACAACTTTTTAATTCGCAACGTTAGTCCGTAATAAAATTGTCATCGTCATAATCAGAAAAAACACTTGTATCCCGTGGTGGAGATGACAGTGGAACAAATAACGTCCCTTGTATGGGACACGGTAGTTGTCACTTTTTCTAAAACATTTCTATCATCCGTCTAAGATGATGTGGTCATTATAAATTGTAATTGGTCAGACGAGAAAGGCATAGCTATTCCGATGTGAGACGCATCATCGTGCATTAACATTAAAATACTTACAACTTAAAGATCTGAGGGAATTTTAATTGTCCAATGGTATTGTTTATTTCTTTTCTTAAGCAATATAAGTAACAAATTACATACCTAGAGCTCAAGTCATACATTGCAATTCTTTAGATAATAAGTTTATTGGGATTGTAGAAGATTAATGATGGGCAGCAGAATTAATATAGAGTGGACATACTACTGTGATCACTTCGTTTATTTTATTGGAATTTACATCCAAATCGCGATTAGGAAATATCGATTGTGTAGATGTAACGACTGTGAAGAATAACTCATGTCTGCAACTTCAGCTGTGTAAAGTACACCGTGTTTTTATTGATTTCCGTTAAATTAAAGGGAAGCTTATTTAGGTCAAAAATAATCAATTTGTCTAAGAAACTATAGTATCTTAACTCTTACTGTTATTGACTTATTAAAAAAATAAGTTTAATGACTGAACAAGTGTATTGCAACCTTTATTACATCCTAATGAAACTTATTTTGACATGTGCCATCAGTCACCTGAGATCTTATTCGTAAGGTTCTCTCACACTTGCCATTTCAATTTTTATGTCTGAAAACGAACAAAAAAATTTTTTTTTACGATAAAACAAAAGCCGATATACCAGGCAACTTCTATTAATGTCCCAAGTAACCTGTCCAATTTAACGGAAATCAATAAAAACACGGAGTATGTACATTTTGTACATAATCTCGACTAGGAAGAAACAATGCCATAAACATCGGATAATCCACAAAAATAATAAAGTCACTAGTCGTAATTAAGAAGCTACAAATTGAACATGTAAAGTGTAAACTAATCATGTACTTCTGCATAATAATTTACATAATCCATTTCCTTTGTTGCAGGTTGGACGAGCGTGGCTTCTCTGTTCCGGGAAAGCGCGTGAGGTCAGTTCAGAGTAAGAGTAACATAATTATATTATCCACCTATTAATAATAATAACATTAATAATTCATAGATCAAACATGGTTGATTGATACGTCATCGGTCCCTTGGCGAGGTGGGAGGACTATATTGTTGATAATAAATAAATATCTAATAATAAATAAATATCTTGGGACATCTTACACAAATCAACCTAGTCCCACGGTAAGCTCAATTAAGGCTTGTGTTGTGGGTACCAGGCGACGATATATATAATAGATAGATACGTATAGATACTTAGATACATACACAGCCATGACCAAGGAACAAACATTTGTGATAAATAAATACACAAAGAATGCCCTCGCCGGGATTCGAACCGGGAACCTCCAGCTTCGTAGGCAGGGTTACTACCAACTAGGCTACAGAGGCTGACCAATGGGTTGATACATTAGAAATAGATTTTGATTCGAAATCAGTGACGTACTACATCGTTTATTTATTCTTATTTTTTTATTTTGTTATTTTCGGTGATAGCGGTGTATTCTGAATAATAATGGTGACTAGATGGGTGTTAAGGAAGGGGTGATTAAATGTCCTCAATCCTCAACCATTTATTAAGGTGGGTTTACACCAAACGAGCAGCGAATGCTCATTCTATCCCAATCTACGAAATCCGTTTTGTGTATTGAACGAATTTCGTAGAGTGGGAATAGAATGAGCTTTCGCTCGTTTGATGTAGACCCACCTTTACGGTTACTGGAAATAAAAATAAATATCTTGACATTCTTGACCTGGTGATGGGTTTTTTTGAGTCAACACTTTTCCATAATATATCCCAAAGCTTGCATACCTTTGCGGGTTCACATATTGCTTTAACCCATCGAGCCCCAGGCATTTGAAGTGCTTATGTACTTCCGTCATCATATGATGACGGTGGGGCTCAAAGGGTTAAGTATGTGAACATTATTCTGTTTCGCCTCCCTTGAGTAAATATATTAGAGAACATGACACTCCCGTAGAAAAATCTTGGGCGTTAATAGCAAGACACGATATTTAATATAATGCTATACCTACACTTCAGACAATTACTAATTAAGATTGAGTGCAATTTAATTATGGTCGTGGGAGTTTTAGTTGAGACATTAATAGAAAGTGATAAATAACTCCTCATATAAGCCCAAAAATGTTATGTTACATAAAGTCGATAACGATCGAGGTTTTAAAATCCATTATCAATTACGAGAAATAGTTTCTAGCATAGATTACACACGTCTTATTTTCTTCGGAAATATATTGAGTCTATTCAATTAAGCAACTAGGTACTTAAAAGAAAATTTTCTGATTGATACTGAGTTTGGAACGAAGAGTTTCTTTTCATACGTATTTTAAAGTCTTGTATAAAAATAACTGTGCTCTACATACTACGAGCATAATGTGTCATCGCGTGAGTGCATTATCTTATAAAAAAACATAATCTACCAGTGTAGAATTTATCCAAACACCGTAATCAAGACATGATTACACACACATTAAGTTTTTGTGCCCAAAGCTACTACTCATCGCGCGCTAGTTTGACTACTTAATGAATTGTATTATTTCCATGGCATTGAACTTCGTAATGTTGGTACAAGGTTGACTTTTCTGGTTGACTTGGCGTGCTCGACAGGTAATCATTTCTGTTTGTTCGGCTGCACATAAAAACTCAAATTGTTTTTTAACTTATTTAATAACATCCAAAATCAGGCATAGTTTACCGACAATAGACTTTTTCGTCTGAGATAAAAAAGCGAGAAAATCATCTTCATTTTGTACTGAAAAAAAGTTAGTAAATACCTAGAAGGCTTAATAACTTAATCAAAATTCATATTTTTTGTGACTGTTGATCGCCTACCATTCTATCCAATATACTCGTATTAATAATAAAAAAATTCTTCGACCGTGTCTTGTATACACAGCTAGTACAGAATGTACACAAGGAAATATACAATGTTCTAACTGATGACTTTAGAACGAGACATTGGGGAGTTGGGGACGGGTTATAAGAGGTCAAATTGAATTAAAAAATACAAAACACCGTATGAGTCAGTGTCAAGTTATGAACGTAGCGTAAGATAAATGTTCTCAGAACAAATCTGACTGACGATCATGAATGGACTCCGCCTCAGACTGGTGACTCAGTATCTACCTGTGAGTAAGGAGAGAGCGTAGAATGGTGTCAGTTAAGACTTACATATTTATACCACTTACTTGCTTTGAAATTTTGGTTGTGCTTTATTAGAGTGACAGCTGGTAAAGTAATTGAGAGGCTAAAATATAATTATTGGTATAGGTACCTACTTATATTTTAAAGATGCAGATTATTTTATACAGCAAAAAACTGACTTAATCTGCCTTCAAATTTTGAAGACATTTATGATTCAAATTCAAAAGAAACATTCATGTTCTTTATAATTTTTCTCTAATATCTATATCAAAGTATTGTCTTGTATCTATATCAAAGAATTAGACTTAAAATTATGTCAATATTAAATAAATCTCAATAGTTAATTCATAAGTTAAACATAATATAAATATAAATTTTAGTCTATGAACAGATAGATACATTAAAAAATACATAGCGAAATACATTGTGAAGGTAACAAGTGAAAATTTAAGTTGTTGGTCTCCGTTTAAGGGTAGGTAAGGTATGTTCAACACCGTGTTCCGATTAGGAAAATTTCACGTGAAAAAAGTTCTTATCTTTTACCCAATTGGAAAACGATACTGAACAAGCCTTATTAGGAACACAATGAATATAATTTCACCTTTTATAATAAAATTCACTTGCTTTTCTAAATTACGAATACGAAAGAAAGACGACAAACGAGAACAAATGAAGGATGATCTAAGAAATTGCATAGATCGTTATTTTGCTACTCAAAAATGTGCACAATAATGATAACTACCTACTGATGATAGAATAAAATAGAGCTCTCACATTAGATGACAATGTTATAGAACATTAGAATTAGAATCGCTAGTCGGTGACGGTGAGGGTGACACATCCCTTAACGAGGTTAATGTTTTTGTTAATACACTACTTAAGTACCTTGCAGGTATTACGTATTTCATGTGATGCCTTAATATGTCGACTGGTCAAATGTTTGTTACTTAGTACCTAATCCAATTACTTAATAGACTTAGTCCAACTTACAGTAGGTTTTACTTTCACACATTGCTTGACCTTGTATCCTCGTGATATTCGTCTACTTTTCTGTAGTAAGATGTTGGCATTATCATCATCATTATCAGCCCTTGAGCGCACATTCGTCCCGGTCTTGTTTCAATCTTACCCAAAGCGACCCACAGATGTAATATCGATGTTGCATTATACGAATAATTTATGTTATAGCATTTCATCCCAATAGTTTAATCGTCTAATTAATTATTACTGATCAATTGATTATTATAATAATATCATGGGACAACGTTACACAAATCGACCTAGTCAAGTAAGATTAATTAAGGCTTGTGTTGTGAGTAGGGTACTAAGCGACCTTGTATAAAGGTGGGTTTACACCAAACGAGCAAATGCTCATTCTATCTCCACTGCCACTCTACGAAATTCGATCGTTGCACAAAATGTAATTCGTCGAAATTCGTTGATTTCGTAGAGGGGGATAGAATGAGCGTTTGCACGTTTGGTGTAAACCCATCATAGATAACAATAAACATTGATAAGATAGAAAGGGACAAACAAAACTAGGCTTGCTAATTTAGGAGACGTTTAGGAAAGGGCGCTAGAAAACAACCAAGATAAACGTACAAATAAAGACTCTCCCCAGAATTCGAACCCGGAACCCACAGCTTCGTAGGCAGGGCAGGGTCACTACCGATTGAGCTATAGAAGCAATCATTTTAATTAAATAATAAATAATAAATAAATATGTTGGGACATCTTACACAAATCGACTTAGTCCCACGGTAAGCTCAATTAAGGCTTGTGATGTGGGTACCAGACGACGATATATATAATAGATAGATACATAATTACATATAATAATAATAATAATAATAATAATAAGGCCGCAGGGCAGCTTGTGGCGAGCTGTTGGGGAGTAACGACCCCACGGACCCGAGTGCTCCCGAGAGTCGGTCAGGGTCCCCGCCTCCGGCGTGTCTTCGTCGGTCGGAGTGGAACCCCAAGGGGACCCGTAGGACTCTCAGCTCTGGCTTGCCTTAACTGGCCGTCCAGAGAGGAGTCGTCAGAGCTATATGCTCCAGGGGTGGAAGTGTAAATTTGCGTAAGTCGCGAGTTGGTGCAGCGGCTGACAAGCCACTGCGCAGAAAGCGGTGTACACCTCTCTACACTCCTGAGCCGCCTACACCGGTGTTGCCCCTGGCTGTCTCTTGTGACGGCATTTACGGGGGCCCATCTAGTCGGCGGCGAGTCACCGCCTGCCTCGATAGCAAAGAGAAATCATTGTTATGGCAGGTGTCCGGACCTCTTTTCTATAGTTCCATTTCTGATCCATCCATCCTCCATCACCATAGCCCATTAGTCTTTTCCATTACTTCTCAATAGTCTCTATACGCCTGTTGGGACCGGTTTACGGATATCTATTGATGTGCCCGTGAATGGGTTCCGGCAGGTGTACAACACAGCAAATTTCTCCAAAGGGCCTCTACGTGTTGGATCTGTATCCCCGCGCAAGCCTATCAAAAAACCGGGATTTGTAAGCCCGTGATTCCCAAGGAGATACAAACATAATAATAATAAAAAACAATAGTAAAACACAGCAAATTTCTCCAAAGGGCCTCTACGTGTTGGATCTGTATCCCCGCGCAAGCCTATCAAAAGACCGGGATTTATAGGCCCGTGATGAAAAAGAGATACAAACATAATAATAAAAGCCTTTTATTCAGACAGGTATCTGTTACAGTGTTGTAGTAGTGTACAATCATTTTTAAATTTTTCTTATATTTATATCAATAGTTCTTCAGCTTCATTTTGTCTGTCCCCGTCTGTTTGTCTTTTGACATAGGCCTCTTCCAAATTTGCCCACCTCTTTCTATCCCTAGCGACTCTTGTCCATGTACTGGTTGCCACCGCCTTTATTTCATCTAGCCATCTTTTATGTGGCCTGCCTCTCTTTCTCTTGAAGTTGCCTGTATACCAGTACATGATTAGTTTGGACCATTTTTCCTTGCCTCTAATTGTGTGACCTGCCCATTCCATTTCCATTTTAGTTTTCTAATGGTGGTAATTACATCTTTTGTTCTTGTGTATCTCTTGATATTAGTTAGTCTTATTTTATCTGACAGTTTTTTACCCATCATACTCCTTTCCATAGCGTTTTGACATACCTCTAATTTTCTGTTATGGATTTTATTTGTTGCCCATGTTTGACATCCATATGTGAGTATTGGTAATATGCAGGTATCAAATAATTTGCGTTTTATGGTCATATTTGTTTCTTTGGATTTCATAATCTCTTTTAGGTTCCAATATTGCTTCCATGCATTCCCTATGCGTCTATTGATTTCTTTATCAGTTGTGTTCTCTGTGGAGATTATTTGACCTAAGTAGATGTATTCTTTTACATATCCTATTATATTATTATAACATAATTACATATAGATACTTAAATACATAGACAGCCATGACCAAGGAACAAATACTTGTGATAAATAAATACACAAATAATGCCCTCGCCGGGATTCGAACCGGGAACCTCCAGCTTCGTAGGCAAAGTCACTGCCAACTAGGCTACGGAGGCTGACATAAATTGTATCGATACACTGACTAACAAACATAAATAATCCTGAACTCACTGGTAAGCTGGAATTTTCCTTGTATCATCAGTATGACGCCATTTTAGAAGGTACTCTACTGGCCTGTATGCAGCTCTATGAATTGTATGAATTGTACCGCTTTGTATGACTTGTACTTGTATGGGCCACGCCCTGAATTGTGATTTACTGGAACGTTTAATCTCCGGTGTGACTAGACTTCCGTTTTACACTACTATTTTGTATTATGAAATGCCTACCTTATATCTAATTTAAAATCACGGCTTAGTTACGAGTATGTATTACGTATATATCAACTATTCATTAGTTTCAATACCTACGTGGTTGTACACTTGTAGATTTTCCTTGTTAGATATTCGTAGTGATATGTGAAGATAGAAAAAAATGCACTTAAAGAAAAACTCCTCATTTTAAGAAATCAATATTGATTAATTTGAATCTAAATTTATTTCCCCTGAAGAAAAGGCTAAATGTAACATATCACTATTATTACTTCATTATTTTCTTACTAAGACGGAGAAATGCATAATTAACAAAAGTCGCTATTTTTAACTATTTTTAGAGTACTGACTGCTGTTAATTGGTCAATTAATAGATTTAATAATTGAGATACATTTACCTGTCAATGAATATCGTAATGTCGCCCATAAAGCTAACTTCCAAGTTTTTTTTTATTAAAAACCACAACTTCAACAGTTAACACAATCATCATTACACCATCATTAGATGCTTTCAAACATCAAAATGACATCGTCCCGTTTTACACTTGTCAATGAGTGTAACGGGCACTAATATCAGTAGTTTTTAATATGTAAATAATGGCGCCGATCGCCGGAGGTGCCAATAGAAAGGAAGCTAATTCTTTATTGATTTGCTGGACTTCCTTTCTTAGGGGCGACAGTCTATCATAGGCGTGAGAAAATTTAAACGGACTTTTATCTTAAGGTGCATTCAGACCAAACGAGCATTCGCTATTCTATCCCCCTCTATACGAAATCAACGAATCACGGTTTGTGTAACGATCGAGAGTAGGGGGTTAGAATAGCGAATGCTCGTTTGGTCTGAATGCACCTTTAATGTGCTATATTACTTAATATGTGCCTATTTAAATATACCTACAATTATTATGATTTGCGTATAATACCTAATGGTTTTTACCTGCCAAACCTTATCGGCCCAGAAAAATAAATAAGTCAAAGAACGGAGACTATCCTGAATGAAGAACTACTGCGAACAGCGTTCGATGTTAGTTTTAACTTAACAAGCCGCTAATAATTGTTTGTCCCTTTTGCTCTTATGGACACGTTGTTAAGACCGAATGGGACAAACAATTATTAGCGGCTTGTTAAGTTAACAAAAGTTTATGAATTATGAATAAGGGGGTTATAGTCTACGATTTCTAAGAATGAACTTTTGACAGTTATATATTAATCCATATTGATATGAGGGTAAGACTCACCATTTTTTCGATAGCCTTTACGTTTTAGATATAAGGGTCATTTCTAAACTATCAAAAGTACATTCTTATTGTTAGAAATCACAGATTATAATTTACAAAATAGAATAGAGAGACAATAAGTCGAACATGACTCACGGTAGGTCCTCAGATCATCATCAGCCTATGATAGTCCACTGCTGGACGTAGGCCTCTCCTTTTAATTATGCGTATGGACGCATTAGGAGGTCCTCAGATGTAATGGGCTAATACATAATGAATCTCTCTTGAAGCTAGGAAATATTTTGTAAATTTATGATACAAATTTGTACGTCTACTATATTACATAGGTTCATTGGTAACTTTAATGGTACTGGCCAGTGTATTGAATGTGGATGTTCGTGACGCGTCCACCACGTTTCACCTCATTACCGGTACACTCGGCCCATAAACCATAGACAAGACATGCCAATACAACACGCACGTACATAACTGTACCGCTTCAGCTTACGTAAGAACCGGTGAAGTTAGCCAAAAATTTGATTTCGTCCAATATATTGATTATACGAAATTGCGCAAGTCACGAGATCTAAAACATGAGAGATTTTATTAGTTATGCAATTAATTAAAATTATTCCAAGATACCGACTTGTGGTGCTTCATCAAATATAATAATGTATTCATTAGAAACTTTAACCTAAATCAAGATTTTAATGGTTGATGAAGATTGAACGGGGCTTAAGATATAAATAGTGCCTATTTACAGCAAACCGTAGTCTGTTGTGAAATATAAGTACAACCATAAGTTTATACGTCAGGATGTGCAATTCGCTCTTGATGGCGGCACTTTTGCTCCGTCTGACTAGACGGCAAATTAACGCAACCTGCATATAGCGTTCATTCGTTTTTGCTCACAAATACCCGCATAGCTTTTAACATAATTACTTCGAAGTTCCTATCATGCTAAAGAACCATAGAGATAAGCATATATCTCTTTCTAACTAGCCCTATTCAAGTGAGACGGACATGCTCGCACATCTTCGTAAGCACTAACAAGAACTAGAAACGCGGGTTATGCGTAATAACACCTATCATGTCGGTAGGCTTTACAAACCATGGATCAGCCATCCAGCCAGCCATTACATTTGAAAAAGTTTGACTTCCTCGTTGTTTTCGAACGTAACAAGGCGCTGCGGTCAGGCACGCCAGTCTACTCGACGTGTTTGGAATTTAAACTGAGTCATCGGGATTCTAACATGGCGGCCTGTCAACTTGGAATAGTTTGAATTTGAATTTATTTGCTGCGGTCCCGGCAGCCATTCATTAGTTAATGTTACTAATGAGAACTGAGCAGTTACTGCGCAATCGATGATTAGCCAGGCATCTGTCAAATAATGCGAGTAATGTTAGAATTTCTAGTATCTGGGCTAGACCCCCGGTCCGTGCTGGCGTGTGGTCGGCGTATTTATTTAGCGCTATTCCGCAACGAGCAAAAAAGCTAATTACTGAATCAACGGTTTCAACCGTGATCACATTTTATTTTATCGGACAAACTGCTTTTTATTACCAACTAGCGACCGACCCCGGCTACCTACCTACATAAAAACCTTCCTCTTGAATTAGGTACTCTACCTATTAAAAAAATGTCATCAAAATCCGTTGCGTACTTTTAAAGATTTAAGCGTACAAAGGGACATAGGGACAGAAAAAGTGACTTTATTTTATACTATGTAGTGATAATGATATTTGTGTATAGGTCCCTACTCTGTTTTTATATGCAGAGTTACATTTAAACTAGTAAATCGGATGTCACGCAATCTAAAGTAGTGTTAGGTGTTAGAGAAATCCGGCAGGAAGGCATGCCGTTATAAATGGATAAACCTAATTAAATTGGTTCTTGAAGCGATAACATAACGTGTATGTTCACTGATAACATCGGATATGTCTCACGAAGAGACGGTAAACGAACCGTCATAATCGAAATAACGATCTCCCTGTTATATAACATTTTGAACATAAGCCTGAATGCACAGATTTGATTGATACCATCGAAACGAATCGACCAAACCAGTAAAGGTTATGTATAGTAATATCTTTTAATCTGGCTGATAAGAATACACGAACACTCGATGACCGTAAAAGATTTATCTGCGATTGGAAATAGTGGGTTAACTTTATATCTCGAATATTTTTAGCACTTTGCATAATTCCTGTTGTGTAGTTAACTGGAATAATACACGAAAACGTTAAAAAATTTGGTGTACAATCAGTTTTGAGCTGGGCTTTCTAGTCGGCACAGATTGTAAGCAAATAAACACTAAACAATGACCCTTACAAGACACAAAACCTCACAGGACAGAATGAATTTTGATTCCACCTACCTACGTTATATACATAATTTTGATCACGAACGGCAGTAGCTCTTTCTACTGACATAGATCATTACTATGCAGCAGCTAGATAGTTCCATCACTGTCGAATTACGGTTCCAGTAATTGTTAAACTCGCACGCAGGCCATATCCGTTACCAATACCGATATCCGTTCTGCAGGTGATCTCCATACTCTAGTTGGCGCATTCCTTCTGTTATAACCATCGCCCACGAGCTAAGGAATCGTTCGCCTCAGGCTTTTGATGCAGTGAGATATCTGTAACCACACATGTGTGTGATACACACAGGTGTATATCACACATCACGTCATCAGCCTATCTCAGTCCAGTGCTGGACGTAGGCCTCTCCCACTAACTGTGCGAGGTAATGCTCATAATTGCCGGACTGGGCAAGCGGATTGAATGGCGATCGCAGTCATGTCATGTGTCAATTTATGGTGACGCTGCTGCCCATCATCAATCCTTACTCAATGAATGGTCAGTGACACTACGATCCCTTACTCTACTTTTACGACGCCCACGGGAAGAGTTGGGGTGGTGACAAATGTATTCTAACTTCCGTCAACACGCAGCGAAGATCAGGTGTATACTGGTTCAATTGCTATGCCCAACCATCAGTATGAGTAATTGCAATCGACTAAGCACCCAGTTAAAACGCAACAATGCTAACCCATAATCGACATTCAATTGCTCAGAGTTATGACGCATCTGGCCACAAGTTATAATCTACAAAAGGGCATATCTTATAGGTCCATATTAGAGCTATTAAGACCTTTTTACATTCAACCGGGCTGCGTAGCGAAGTAGCAGTTTACAATAAATTGTGCGTACGCGCAAGTTGGTAAGCAAGGTGTGGTGTTTTGTAACTTCTTGTGGTGGCACTAAATGTATTCCTTATTCTTTATTGCCACTACACATTTTATGCAATTGCAGCCAATAAAATTCTGATTTGTATTTTTAGTAGTTATATTTATATAGTAGCCAGAAGTAAGAATGTTGCTATTCTGTAAAATTGAGAATGTTAATATTAATATTACATCCGTGCTCCGTAGGCGTACCATGACTTTGCATGTATCGGTAACATTAGGTTTTAAGATCTGAAATCGAATTGGTGATCAAAAATGTAAACAAATGGGATACCACCACAAAAAAATAATCGCGAGAGGTGGGTATACTAAAATCATTGAAATACTTTAAAAAAAATACATTTACAGTCACTGACGGTAGGTACGTATACTTTTTAAATATTTTACAAATTTTTAATATCATACATTATTTTTTAATGATATATTTCTCTAGTTTTAATAAAATGTAGGATGTTGGATGTTTAATTTATACTACTGGCAATGATAAGAAGTTTTAAACATTTGGTTCGCAGTTATTACAATGTACTGAAAAAAATCAAAACAAGATGGTGCTCCAAATGACTCTTTTATGAATTCATAAAAACTCCTAAAATTTAGCATTACAAAGAACATGAATACAGATTTTAGTATTTTTACCTACAAATCAATCATTTGAATTTTTTTATAAAAATGGATTCGACTGTAACCATACATGAAGAATGGAATTCGTTCCCCGACTATCCTAAAGATTAAAGTAACACGACATTGGTTTCAAACATTGATTATGTCGATTATTTACATCATTCTAGTAAATTTTCTAGGTATTATTTTTGTACTCAGGAACCGTGGACACTCAGCCGTATGTTTTTATAGTCATGTTTGTGATACTTGTGTATCGAACATACTTTGACTTTCGCGTATCTACACCTAAACATCAAGCATTGTCTTAGGTTAGCACCTGTAAGGATAGTTTGTAAGTGTGCAAATAAATAAAATAAAATAAATAACCCATCTCAAAATGCCACGTTAATTTATAAAGGTGTTAAAAAATAAAAAGTTTTATACCCCTGGAATGTCACTTTAACATTGACTTTATAATGTCATGTCATTGTCATAGATTGTTTACATTTTTGATCTCGAATTCCATTTCAGAGCTTAGGGTTTACTCGATACGTGAAGCAGACTATCGCGCTCGCTCCAACATATCAGTCCGAGCGCGATAGAATGCATTACTTATCGAGTAAAACCTAACGTATCCTTTACTTTCCAACTCATGGTAGGCACACCGGTCAGACAGGAATCCGTTTTTTATTATTATACATATTTGAACATGTTAGCTCTACAAATGTAGAGCTATGGGTAAATACCCTCACTTAAAGGTGCGTTTAAACCAAAAGAGCATTCGCTGTTCTAGCGCCCGTTCTACGAAATCAACCAATCACGTTTTGTGTACCGATCGAATTTCGTAGAGTGAGAGGTTAGAACAGAGAATGCTCTTTTAGTTTAACCGCACGGGATAGAATGAGCATTCGCTTGTTTGGTTTAAATCCACCTTTAGAATTATTCAATGAGTAAATATATCTTAAACATTATTTTAATCGGTTACAATTACAAGATATTGGTATTGTTTGGCTGCCAATCATATATATATACTTCTAAAACCCTGAAAGATATGCTGATTAGAACATTTCGATCGGATCTGAGAACATATCTTAAGATAAGATAAAACGCAATCGGCCGCAACAAAGAAAAGGAAAGTTGGATACTGATAATAAAAATACTCTCGAGAATGTGAAACGCATATATGTACACATGTTATGTTATCAAAGGTGTTTCTTTAACATTTGCTTGATACAATTGTACAAACGAATAGTTAAAGACACGTTGTTGAATAAATGTATAGCCAGCGGTAAAAAAAGCTAACAGAAATAGCTCAAATTACGAGGACAACCTTTTTTAAAAAAGTTGTCGTGTGTAATTATTTTTGACATGTCAACATCATCTAACTATTTTACGGGAATTTAAATAAGTACTTATACCATTCATCAGTATAATTATACATATATAAAACAAAAAAAAGAATACAAATTATGGCTGACTTTCCATAGCATCTCACATCTTTGACATTTATATTGAAACACGTTCCCAGATGTATTTTTACATGAATACTAATACATATCAATAATTTTTAATACTAATACATATTAATAATTTTGTATGTCAATCAAGGTTTTACATAAATGGATGATAAAACCAAGTTTGTGTTCTAAAAGTGCATGATTATGAAATAATGCAAGTTTTTAAGTGTGTATTTGTTCATTTTTAACCGACTTCAAAAAAGGAGGAGGTTCTCAATTCGACTGAATTTTTTTTTGTTGTATGTATGTTACCCGATATCTCCGAGAATAGTGAACCGATTTTAAAATTTATTTTTGTGATCGAACGTGTATTACCCCGAGATGGTCCCGTTGGCACCAAGTTGCGGTCTGATGATGGGATCTTGGAGAAATCGAGGGATCTCTTCAATTGTTATAGGTACATATCTGGCGCTTTTGGTAATTTTCATTCATTTACAAGAATTTGCATTCAGAAAGTAGGATTTGAGGAAACCAATGATGGAAACAAATCGGGAATCTTGGAGAAACCGGTTGAAGTCGGTTTTTTTTTTAATTTTTAATTTGGTGATTATTTTGTTTTCTTCTGACCAATGGTATAGGCGCACCTAAAGCTGAAATACTTGTAAAAAAGTAAAGCACAAGTACTTGTAGATAATCATGATCATAGATAAATCTGACAATTAGTAAGTATATATAGGTATACATAATATGCTTAATTGCGTATACTGTAGTAAATAGATTATCAAAAAAATTACAACACTGTTTAATTTTGCCGAACGAATTGATTATCTAATCTATCAACATCACCGTCTTCTCATTAACATATCAGTTGATGAAAATTGAAATATTGCTTTTGCAATTATGTTGGTATTAATGAAAGATATTACATATTTAAAAAACTAGTTAAGTATGTTTAAATTGATGAATGCGTGTTGCAAGATCAACATCAGTTTGTATCAGTAAAAAATATACGTATATTCGTTCGATTCGTAAAGCAGTCTATCACTCGCACCGATGTAAAGATGCAAGACCAAACGAGCATTCGCTCATTCTATCCCCCACTTTACGAAATTCGTTTGTGACACAAAACGTGATTCGTCGAAATTCGTTGATTTCGTAGAGTGATGGATAGAATGAGCGAATGCTCGTTCGGTCTAAATGCACCTTTAGTACCTATTAGAGCGAGCGGAATGAACTAATTTAGGTATCGAGTAAACATTAACGTAACCATTACTAACCAACTCATTGTAGGTACGGCTAGTGGACGGAATTCATTACTATAATTTACAAGGTTTAGTCGATTTTTCTCTGTTGGATCATCGCTTAGAAGTTTCACTATTTCCACATGTTATTAGGAAGTTATCGGTCGAGATAATCTATATCGCATCTACTGGAACTTGTCCAATCAAATAAATTAAGCCGGCATGGCCGGTATCGGGGCGATAACGCCAGTTTTCACTTTCTCTGGCTGACGCCGAGAAAATACGCTTTTCCGCCCGTGAAGGAAGTGCGTTCCATATTGTGTTACAATTTTCCAAGAACTGACAACAAACTAGCAGTGTGTACGTATAAATAAGTCAATCACCATCATCAGCGTGTATGCGCCCACAGCTGGGCATACGCCTCTCAAATTTGTCTCCAACCACCCCGATCTGCGGTATATATATTATCCAGAAACCCTTAATCCTTCTCACATCGTCCTCCCATCTTTTTGGAGGTCTGTGAATAGGTCTTTTGGAGCAAGGTGTGAGGTTGCCACGTCAAAACATTGATCAATAATTTATTTGTCAAAAATTTGGTAGTTTAAAAACAGATGTCGAGAGTATATCAAGTAGGTATTTAATCAGTACATGACTTGTCATCATGCATAAAATTATTACTAACCTATGAACTCTTCAATCTGCCCCAACTACGAATTTCATTTTATTGTAGTGTACCTACACACTACAATAAATTAAAATCCGTAGTTGCCATTTTAGAACTATTTTAAACAACAAGTAGTAAGAGATTTCTCTGATTCCTATTTGATCGATACTTTGACACAGTTCCCGTGCCGCCTAGGGTTCCCAATGGTTGTCTGTACCTATGAATGATGGATTCTAGGATCGCATATAGTTCTCAATACTTATGTCACCTAAAGAATGACGAGCCGAACTAGTGCATGAGAAACAGCACGCTTCGTTCAATACAACAAAAACTATTGGTGTTAATACCCATAATGGCGGAGTGGAATCCGGTCGCACACTTTGTTTCAGTAATTACTTTTTTACTACTAATTATTTATAGACTGGTTTCTAGGCCTGTAAGTGGACTAATTGGTGATAAACTGACGATGGTTTTATTGAAAATTAAGATGATGAGTGCCGCAGCGATCTGTTGTAGTTTATTGATGCTCTACATGCTCTCTGTATTGTGACAAACGTTAATATTTTTCTTCTGAAGGTATTATTCACAAAGAACTCCTACATAAACGTTCGGCTGAGCGACGTCTATAGACGTCTAAGATTGTATGTTAACGAGTTAATTGAAGTTTCCGGGCCGAAAGTGTGAAACTCTTGCTGAAAATAAGTTCCCAGTTGATATCAACTTGACGCTTATTATCCTTAATAATTGCGTCTTCATGTTTGAATTTCGGGAGAATATTTTACCTCATGTTCGTTGTTATATTATCATACCATAGTCGACAAGACAATCGACAAGATTGTGAGCTATCTAACGACTTTCCTTGCAACAGCTCATCAAACCTTAAGTAAGCGCATAAATATATCGACTAGAATTTATTCGGAAAGTAAAGACTCGTGAGATATTATATGAGCTTGCCTTTCTGCCAGACGACTTCAATTCCCGCACAGAATATATCCAGGGAAATTATTCAACTTTGTAACGTCGCAATATAACAGAAATGTCATTTGCACGTGTGCATTCCTGGCTTGTGATTAACAGCGATTATCCGAGAGCGGGACAAAGAGCATTCCATGATAACGTGAACCTTATGAATTCATACTTGTCAATGTCAAAGACCATAGAGTCTATGGTTAGTATGGTCACCGGTATGACAAAGCTTAGAACCATCTAAACCTGTCTTGTTATAAATTATAATGCTTTTGATTTGACTAACTGTAGGATTTTAAAAGCACAACTAAATTTTCAATCTCATGGGCAATACAGTCAAGTGGAAAAATATGTATCAATATCAAACGGATCGTCTCATAAATATATCTTACGACGTTCTTATATTATACAGAATTAAAGTGCACTGGGAAGGTGCATTTAGACCAAACGAGTATTCGCTCATTCTATTCCCCACTCTACGAAATCAACGAATTTCGACGAATCACGTTTTGTGTAACGAACGAATTTCGTAGAGTGGGGGATAGAATGAGCGAATGCTCGTTTGGTCTAAATGCACCTTCACAAAATAAATCAATATATACATTTAGCTAATTGAGGATTTATTATAAGTACACAATTACTTACCTTGGGAGTATATATTTTATTACGTAAATACGTGCTATACTACTTACGATGAAATCATATAAGGATAATCGTATTGTTTACTCATTCACTTTCTATTGAGCATAAAACCCTGTATGCCCTAGTTATGCGTTGTTTTTCCCGTTATCGGTAACGTTTATATTTTTCATATGTAACATGTATTGTATGTATAAATGAAATAAACAATTATACGCAATACACCATTTATATAGTTAAATGACGTACATACATGTAGGCAATATACCACAAATGTAAAGGCAATATTACACATCGCATCTATAGTTTGTCATCAGGCAGTAACAGTAGGACCAAATCGTTATGTGTATCTCTTTTTTTTTTAGTCGATAACATTAGGGTAAGAGAGGTACGGTATGGGTACGGTATGTTTTTCTCTGTCCGTGTCTCAAATGAGTAAAACCCTAAATAGTTTGTCTATATTTTAATATTTAACCTTAAATATCCGAGCTTCCTAAACCATTTTATAATTATTGTAATTTTTCTAAGTCTCTATTGGCTTAATTTAAATATTGGCACTACAAACTATATTTTAATATTTTACCTTAAATCCGTCCTATGTGCTTCCTAAACCATTTTATAATTATTGTAATTTTTGGGAGTCTCAATTGGCTTAATTTAAGTGCCAAACTTAACATGTTTGTTGAAGTGAAGGTACTATTGGCTGCAGAATTACATATCCATTGTGTAATGAATTCATTCTTAAAGTGTACGCGCTTATGCGCCTTTTAGTACCATGCGCAAATTTTATTGCAGGTCATAAACAAATTCCACCTTTCCATCATAGTCGCGTGGCAGTTAAAAAACATTAATAGAAAGTTCAATCGCAAAAGCACAAGCCCTCAAGTCGTTTAGAAAAAAAAAAGTAAAATGTCAAACGGTTGACGTAAAGCCGTCCATACACGGGCAGACATCTGCCTGAACTCCTGAAGAAACTAAGTAATTGCTGGCGTTTAATTGCAGTTCGCATTCGCAGCTGCCAGGCGGTTAATCTAAATGTCAGCTATCAATTCATTGCCAATAACAAGCCAAGGCCGATCCGTTTACCCGATCAACAGGATTGAACGGATGCCATGGCAGACATTCTTGACGGACTAGTAGGAATCACAGATAAAAAAGTGATGGCTGCATTAATCATTAGTCTGAAAGCTTTAAATGTCAATCAGGATAAGATTACTTAGCGTTTATCCTTAGAACGCATTTATTACACCGTTCGTCAGTAAGAAAGAAAAAAAAAAGCAAACAAACCAAAACACTTACATTACTTCATAATCACGCACTTTTAAAATACAATCTTGATTTCATCACCTACTTAAAAACTTTAACCTTCAGTTCACATACATTTTTAGTTAAACTTATCGATATTTATTAGTATTAACGTAGAAATGAAAACTTGTTTCTCGATATGGTGTCATAGATGTCTATGGAAACTCAGCCATATTTCCTATTTTTTTTGTTTTCTTCTGACGGACGGTATATGTACTTTATCGTTATATCTAATTCAACATATTGTATTAATATTATATAATACGTCGATTAAAGCCTTAAAATGTCAACTTTTTATTGCTTTTTGCGTTTGCTAAAGGAATGTAAATACGACGAGAAAACTGCATCACAATACTGAACGCTACGAATGAGAACGAACGTTATGGTTGAATTCCTAAGCCACACGTGTTTATAAAAAGTTAAAATGCTAACTACTGGCGCGTGTTTCCACCAGCCCGTTTTTTTTTTAAGGCAAACGCCGTAAGTGTTATCTGCCATATGCCACCGACGCGTGCCCTATGAACGTCCCGCCCTTCAGCCGAGCGACCGACCGTTACCTTCACCTTGCCACATTTCATTAATTCTTCTCAATGGTAAAATTGTTGTAAACAAGACTTTTAAAATATGAGGTCAAAATATAAATCGAAATATTTCGAGTCATTAAAACGAGGTAAACAACTATAACACACGATTGAATAATATTTAGTTTTTTTTTTTATCTTTACGTAAACATTGATATTTTACCCGTTTTAATGTTTATTTATTTTAAAAGTTGAACTTATGAAATCGGCCGGGTATTACTTTAATATTTGAGGTGTAAATTGATCCCATATTTGTCGATGTTCTACCGGCCAGCAAGCATTAGCGAGATACTGTTTATTTAGATTGCATAAAATATCTGCATAATGGATTTTCGTGTGTTACGCCTTATTAGATTATCACATTTGGTTGTGTAATATTATTTAAACTTTCACTGCTATGTGAATGGGTGCGGAAGTCCCTGACGCAAAGAAACAGTGTCGAATTATGTTATGGACAGATGTTACGGGACCGGTAAGGGTCTCTGGGAATGCATGTGCGATAAGGGGAACCCACTTAGACATTCACAGGTTGATCTAAACGTTGAAATATTATTCCTTGACAGAGTTTTATGGGGTGAATATCAGAGCGAGCGTTTCAACCGCCTAATTTTGGTGGTATCGTTTTTGCCGAAGTTTCTATTCGTTACAATCTGTTACTTTGTAGAGGAACGGTACCTTATACAATTGACGAAGTATAACATGGAGTCGTTTAGAAACTTCGCCAAAAATGATGCCACCAAAATTGGGCAGTTGAAACGCTCAGATACTCACCCTATACATGGTTATTCATTGTTCGAGAATTTGTTTACCCTTTTAAAAAAGCTATAAATATAGCTAAACACCGTTTAAAAGTAGGTACCTAGTACCTACAGCTAGTGTACCTACCATAATAAAAATAATTTTCAAATTCAAATAGTTCATTGAATGAATGAAAGTTTTGTCCTTATAATAAATTACAATCATTGACGCCAGGTCCAATTACAGATTAATACGATAAATAATTAACTTATTATATCATGTTTGGTTTCTTAGTGAGTCAGTGCTTGCACGTCACTGCGAAGTAATTTTACCAATGGGACAGCGAAGTTACGAATGCTCGTGTTTAATCAAATGTGAGCCCAATTAGCCACGATTACGAGAACCTTGAGCTTCACTAAATGGTTATTAAATGACGCAGGTTTTTAGCCAAATAGGAACGATATTTTCATTTAGGTACACAATTCCCAAAATAATATAATTATTATATGTCGGAGGGACAGCCGAGAACAGGGGAGGCGAATATTGAGTTCCTAGCTATCTATCGTATCTACTTACAAAGGTGTATACTATGCATGGACGCACATAATTAAACACAAGGTAAATTACAATCTTTTTATTATACTGGTTCACAAATGATAAACCTCTGTCGTGAGAAGAACCAGCAAGAAACTCAGACGGTCTTACATTTTCCAAGCTTTAAATAATCACAACAAGTACACACTTAAAACAAGACTATTTACAACACTATAAACTATACTGATAGAAAACGACTGGAGAGTTATAAGCTTATTGCGTCCATGCATCATTTACTCAACCCTGGAATGCTTTATTCCAACTCTAAATCAAGAATGAATCCCTGAATACTGCGCTAGTGACCTTTTATACCGTCAACTCACAAACTACCGTTTCATAGGCGGGTAGATCCCAATATGACGTTTAATGTCTACCTGCATGGACCAAGCAAAGAACATCTCAAGCAAAACATTGCTTATCGTTTTCTAGATTTTATCACTCTTAACAAATTAAATGTAAACATTGCAATTAAGACTATTCTTATTGTAAATAAGACTATTCAGACGTTCGATGCCTCGACATGTCGTACACGTCTGCGCCAACTGAAGCATGTCTCCGACATATATTTAATTTTTTTATATTTATTTATGAAATTATATATTTTTTTTGGTCTTTTCTGTTTATTACCCAACATAACTCATAGTAAATAGTAAAAAAACATCTTTAGTTTAATTGCAAGAAAGCTTAATTTGATTATAAAGAAAATCTAAATATTTTCTTTATGTACCGTACCTTATATTACGTAATATAAGGTATGGTACATAAATAAAATATTTAGATCATATTGGTACATACCAATATTATTAAGCCTATATCGAATTTTATGAAAGCTATTCCTAAAAATAACGCAAAGGATTACCTCGAAACACCCTGTATATGAACTAATCGTCGGCTTGGGAGCCCGACCCCGGCCCGCACACCTGGCCGTAACCATAGCGATCAAATCACAACCGATGACACTGCGCAGTGATCGATCCACACTGTAACGGTTTTCTATTGAGCGGGGACAAGGATCGATATGAACTGACGGCTCAATAGGGACAAAATTGTAACATTAATTGATAATAGCCTACATATTGTAGAAATTATAGTAAAGTAGGTATCAACCTAAACACATGACTTCCTTGGCAAATAAAGACATGCGTGTTTTAGAATATTCATGTGAAACTTTTTTTCTTTTGTAGTCATCTGTAAATGTTATGAGAAGGCAAATAATTTGTACTCATTAAAAAAATGGTTTTTATGTTAATCAATGACCACGACATTATTTTTTGCTTTTTTTTCGGAATATTATTAAATGGACAGCCTTTGTACAAACCTATAAAAATCTAAAACGAATAGGTAGACTTAAGCATAACAGAATAAGTGCTTCATTTTTAATTACAATTTTCATGCTGATTGAAAGTCATCTTTATGGCCTTATATAGCAAAAACTTATCTTTATGACCTTATGCAGCAAAAACTTATTAAAAATACTCATCGCACGAAATCGAATTTCAAAACAACTTTTTTTATGCAAGGGCGCGTGCCAAACAGCCAAGCGTGGCGTATGGAAGAGCAGATGACACGCGACCGTTATGCCAGGTGCACTTTATACCATAGACACGAGCAGTACTCCAGTCATGTCATTGCGTGAGAGCTGCGGGGAACATTGCAGGAATAAAATCTAGGTTTTCTTGTTTTTTTGTTTTAACTACTGGATCAGAAAACTTCTCGACCGTTCTAAATGTGTACTTAGGTATTATGGGGAATGCGATAATGTTACGTTAGCGGCTAGTTAATTGTAAAAATTTGGCCAGGCCCATCGTGACATTTAGGTACATTTACAAAAAGGAACATTTTGACCTTAGAAACCCTCTAAAGTGGCGGAGGTATTTTTTTTTACCGGACGATGATAAATGCTCTGATGTGCTTTGTTACAATTATAATTGTTTATTAATTATTTACCTCGTAAAACGTGAAAGTATTAATGTCAGCATTTACAGGCCAACGTAAAATGGCACATTTCCACGGGGCTATGTTCGAAAGAACTCAACAAAACTTTAATCGCAACGTTTCCAATGTAATATATTTTTTTATTTATTACATTCTTATGGTAACACAATCTCCCTATAGTCCCTATATGGTGTGCACGCAATTCACGCAAGGTGTCTCGGATATTTAAAAATAAATGCAATAAATTCGCAGATGTCATCTTGTTCTCGTTACAATCCATAGCATACTAACATTCCTACGAATCCTACGTAACTAAGTACGACGATAGTTTCAGCTGCCCGTCATGACATGAATTTATTGAACGACTTACCTTTAAGGTAAACTCAATATTTACAAGGTATTTTCAATGCATCTGTTGTTTTTTCTATAAACTTCAGGTGTTCCAGTAGGTACTTCCAATAGTTTAGATATCTAGGTAGATATCAAGCTATTACACATTCATGTTCACATGCATCTTGTACATCGCCCATTTTTATTTGCCAGTGGTAAGATTATGCGTGTTAAAAAATCTTCAAAAACACTACTACCGTGAACTTCGAAATTCGAAAATTTCAAGGATTTGTCTCTGTCACTCCAACAAAGGCGTCACGCGGAGTGACAGAGGCAAATTATCGTAATTTTGGGGATTTCGAAGTTCGCGGTAGGAATTAGGAATGCAGATATGATAGTACAACTACAACCCTATCCAGCTATCCACAATGCAATCTTATTACAGAGTATGAAGTTAACAAAAGTCGACTCTTTGGAAGTTTTTACCTGTAGGTAATTCGAAGTATAGAGTAAAGAATCTAAAGAGTCGCATTTACCAATTTTGTCTCCCCTTAATCCAGCCGAACACGATCGTGCAAACATTAGGTAGGTACACTCAACCAATTAGAAGTATTAGACCCTAGGCCACTCAGGAGCTATGTCAAAGTGACGCTTTAAATCAAATGTTAAGAAATCTCTTTACTACTTTTGTCATTTTGACAAGGTTCTAGAGTGGCCTAGGGCATTTGGTTGACTGTACCTTAAATCAAGTCATAAATCATTCAAAACACGCCGCAGTCCAATTCCATAAATGTTGTTTCACGCAAAGCAATAAAAAGCCAGTTATTAGAAATGGATTCCCCGCTAACAAGAGAGCGCATAACGTAATCCAATGCGATGTAACCCGTCGCATCGCTAATGGGCCGCGGCCGAGCGACTCCGATATGCTTTCGCCGATTGAGTGATTCTGTCCACGGCCGACTTAAGTGTGGAAACTGAGTGGGACGCTTTGAGCGGGGCGGGCAGCGGGGCGTCCATGTT
>JALPQI010008918.1:0-42680 GCA_025490895.1 Thaumatotibia leucotreta
TAGTTGTATGGTTTTACGGTAATTATTTTGAACTTGTATGTTTCTTTATAATAACGCCCCACGTTTTTATTTTAGTTTGGTAAAAGTTTCCGATTAGGTAACGCTTAATCCACTGACATAGAGGCTAAACGTGCCTTTCAGCATCCAACTTGGGAAGACTACAGTGATAATAGTTTCACGTGACTAATCTACAGAAAGTAGCATCTACGGTTAGTTACAACTAATTTTTATTTTCTAGTTTTTGGTGCAATAAAAACCGTTTAACTTAAAACTTTTTTACTTATTTTATTTTCAAGTTTTTAGTGTAATTTTAAAGTTAATTTCCGATACTATACCTACTTATTCTAGATCAAAGATGTTGTTTGTAATATGCAATACAATTATAACTAGCAGGTTTAACTCTCGCGCTTTAATCACGACACATATGTAAACGTTAAGGACATTATTATATGTGTAACGAGAGGGGAATCCCTGCTGAATAGATATTTTTAGAAATTCGACACTAAAAAAATATCTCGCCCTACGCGAACCACTCACGCTGTTACTCTATCAGCTGGAGGGCCGCAGGCCCGACGGCTCGCCCTACGCGAACCACTCACGCTGTCACTCTATCAGCTAGACGGCCGCAGGCCCAACGGGTCGCCCTACGCGAACCACTCACGCTGTCACTCTATCAGCTGGAGGGCCGCAGGCCCGACGGCTCGCCCTACGCGACCCACTCAAGTTGTCACTCTATCAGCTGGAAGGCCGCAGGCCCGACGGGTCGCCCTACGCGAACCACTCACGTTGTCATTCTATCAGCTGGAGGGCCGCAGGCCCGACGGTTCGCCCTACGCGACCCACTCAAGTTGTCACTTTATCATCTGGAGGGCCACAGGCCTGACGGCTCGCCTCACCCACGCTGTCACTCTGTCAGCTGGAGGGCCGCAGGCCCGACGGCTCGCCCTACGCGACCCACTCAAGTTGTCACTCTATTAGCTGGAGGGCCGCAGGCCCGACGGCTCGCCTCACCCACGCTGTCACTCTATCAGCTGGAGGGCCGCAGGCCCGACGGCTAGCCCTACGCGATCCACTCACGCTGTCACTCTATCAGCTGGAGGGCCGAAGGCCCGACGGCTCGCCCTACGCGATCCACTCACGCTGTCACTCTATCAGCTGGAGGGCCGCAGGCCCGACCGTTTGCCCTACGCGATCCACTCACGCTATCACTCTATCACCTGGAGGGCCGAAGGCCCGACGGCTCACCCTACGCTACGCGATCCACTCACGCCGTCACTCTATCAGCTGGAGGGCCGCAGCGCAGGCCCGACGGCTCGATCTACGCGAACCACTCACGCTGTCACTCTATAAGTTGGATGGCCGCAGGCCCGACGGTCGCCCTACGCGATCCACTAACGCTGTCAGTCTATCAGCAGGAGGGCCGCAGGCCCTACGGCTCGCCCTACGCGATCCACTCACACTGACAGTCTAGCAGCCGGAGGGCCGTAGGCCCGACGGCTCACCCTACCCGATCCACTCACACTGTCACTCTATCAGCCGGAGGGCCGCAGGCCCGACGGCTCGCCCTACGCGAACTACTCACTCTGTCAGTCTTTTAGACGGAGAGCCGCAGGCCCGACGGCTCTCTCTACGCGAACCCGAAGGCCTAAGAGGTCACCTCACACTATCAACGAGCCACGGCGCCACGTCCTACGCGAACTACCCACTCTGTCAGCGGTTATGGCACGCTAATAGCGGTTATTTTACACACTAATAGAGGTTAGGATTTGGAAGTGAGTGTTCAAAATGTATATATTTTTACCCATTAGCTAAAACATTACTTTAAATTCAACATTTCGATTAACCTGGCGGTAATGGCAGGCAGTGGCACGTGTCTCAGCAGCATTAGGTTTGAGGAGTTGGAAGTCAGTATTAAATCCGTCTGTATCTTTTCGTCCAATATTCCGCAGGGTTTGAAGACGAAAGTCTTTGATCAGTGTATGTTGCCAGTTGGGACATACGGTACTAAACCGTGGTGGGCCTCATAAGAAGGCTCAATGTCACCCAAAGGGCAATGGAGAGGGCTATGCTAGAAGTCTCTCTGCGATATCGGATTAGAAATGAGACCATCCGCAGCAGAATCAAAGTAACCGATCTAGCTCTTCGAATCGCTAAACTGAAGTGGCAGTGGGCGGGGCTCATTGCGCGTGGAACCGATGGCTGTTGGTGCGTAAAGGTTCTCGAGTTGTGGTCACGTACCGGAAGGCGCAGCTTGGGTAGGCCCCCCACAAGGTGGACTCATGACCTGGTGAAGGTCACTGGATGCAGGTGGCACAGGGCCGGTCCTTGTGGCAATCTTTGGGGGAGGCCTATATTCACCAGTGAACGTCTTTCGGCTGATATGATGATGATGATGATGACAATGAAATCCGTATGCTTCTACCAAATATCTAAAGCAGTACTTCAAAATCTACATATCGCTAAACCTAACGGTTGTGGCAGGCAGTAACACTGGAGTATCAGATTTGAGGAGTTGGATGTTAGTATTAAAGTCGCATGTTTCTACTTAATATCTAAAGAACTTCTTTAAAATCAAGATATCGATAAAAGATAAACGGGAAAGCGGTTATTGTGGGCAGTACTGCAGCATCAGGAGTGAGGAGTTGGAAGTCAAGATCAGGCTGTTAGTATTTGATTATGCGAAACATGCTACACTTTCATTTTCACGTGTCTAACACTCTCGGTTAAGGTAAGCAGTACGTCTGCAGCATCAGGCTTTGAGGATACAAGGATACAAATATGATAATATTACATTGTCATGGGGACTTGATAAGAGTTCCAAATTTTATCGATATCGGTGCAGTAGAAGTGGTCGAAAAATCGATCACAAGATTTGAAGCATCGACGACAGTTGATACGCGGTGAAGTTAATAAAAACCGTTTAAAAAAGGTAAACAGGTTACTGATTGTCTCCGTTCGTTGCCGCCGCGATTTGGGCTCTATACTTTTCACTTACGATCAGGTGGAGTAGAGCCACTTTGTTGTGCCAATATAAAAAAAAAACAATCTTGCAGTATCTTTTTATTGAAAACTACGAGTAGAAAATAAGTTTTAGCAAATATACATAATATAACAAAGAAATACAGTGATTTACATTGTTTTTGATTCATTAAGTAGGTACCTATACCTAGTTTGGATTTTTATATGCATTTTTCAATAAAAAGATACTGCAAGATTGTTTACCTTTTTTTAAACACCAAACCAAACAGAGTATAGCAATGTACAAGTTCCAGAACATTCACAAAATTGGGGGAATTTACTCCGATTTTTCCGAGAATTTTCATGAGAATTTAAGAGTAAGTATCATTGAGAACGATTTATTAAGAGTAGGTCTCATTGAGAGAATGTTTCCATGATAACTTATAGAATAGAGTTAAGAAGAATATTGTATTTCACAATTGAGTGAACAAGGCATAAAAATATACCTTAAAAGGCATGTATATACAATGGTTTTGGCATGATTAGACTGGTCGTAAAATTTAAATTACCGAGAACATTCTCTATGCAAGTTTCGCAATTTATGAATGTTCGCCTAGGTACAGTGCTACCTCTAGGTATACCTACGCAAGGTCATTAAGCGTTAATAATCAGAAAAAACTGCAACTACAACCAATTTCTTCATGAAGATCCCATCATCAGACCAACATGATGCAAAGGAAAGTTTCGTTCACATTCGCTTAAAAATAAATTCGTTCTATTAAAAAAAATATCGGAGATATCGAGTAACAATCATAAAAAAAATATTGTATTTTCAAAACCTCCTTCTTCTTTGAAGTTGGTTAAAATGTTAAATACCATAAAATGTCCAAGAATGAAATAGGATGCAGTAGGTAAAGGGTTTAGCAGCCTTACCGAACAAGAGGTGCCTTTCCCCACGGATGAGGTCAATATTTTAGGTGGTGTACTAGCAGGACCTAAGAATACTCCATGCTTAATATCAGCTCTAGATCTTCTTTTGTTTCAGAGTTATTCAAGATAATGTAAAATATACAGGGTGTCGTTGAAAGTGGCATATTTCGAGAACTGTTCAAGTTAGATCAACCAAACAAAATTGTGTTTGATAACAATAAAATAAACTACACAATGCATATTTTTAACCTGCATCTTGTCCTTATTTTTCATAATAAAAAACAGAGTTCTTGTTTTTTTTTCATATTTTTTTTTATTTCACGCGGAGGTACACCTACAAAAAAAATATGCATACATAGCCACTAATGTCCACTGTAAATAAAAATATTTCCGTAAATCATCGTGCGTCATGCCAAAAAAAAATATTTCAGAAGTAGTCGTTACTGGCATACAAATAAAGTACCAGGGTGCTTAGCCAAGATGCCAAACGCTAGCGCTTAGTAGCGTAACGTAGTTTTCCCTCTCTGTCACTCTTTCATATTAGTGCGACAAAGACAGTTAGCTGCGATTAACGATGAAGCGCTAGCGATTGGCAACTTGGCTAAGCACCCCACTGGGTGCTACAGTATACCTACATACTAACTTATGTTCACACTGCACTCAGTGTGAACATAAGTTAGTATGTAGGTATACAATCTCTTGACACTTACCGCACAAAATATCATTGACGTAAATTGACTTAATAGTGCATTTGCTATACAGGGTGTTCGTTTCGATTTGCTATAAATTAGACAGGTTACTTGGGCCATTAATAGAAGTTGTCTGGTATATCGGCTTTTGGAAAATTCGATAAAAAATATTTTTTTATGTTTTCATACATAATAAATGAAATGGTAAGTGTGAGAGAACCTTAAGAATAAAATAAAAGTTAATCTCAGGTGACTGACGGCACATGTCAAAATAAGTAACATTGGAATGTAATAAAGGTTGCAATACACATGTTCGGTGATTAAACTTATTTTTTTAATAACTCAATAACGGTAAGAGTTAAAACACTAGTTTCTTAGAGAAATTAATTATATTTGACCTAAATAAGCTTCCCTTAAAGTTATAGCATATGAAGAAAAACACGCTGTATAAATCAGCCTCTTGTCAATTTTGTATGCATTTTTTCTTTCCACATATATTTTTTAACGTTTTTTCACAAGGCACTTAATGTTTTCCATTTTCCAACAGAAAATGCAACAAATCAAATGTCGAAAACAATACTATGTGTCAAATGTTTATCTCTCTTTTATACAGGGTGGTCCAAACCTTGACGTCAAAAAATTTTTTTTAGATTCCTCACGTTATGAGCTATCAGAATATACCCCATGTATGTTAGCCGATTTTTTGTAGTTTTCAAGTTATTAATTTTTGAAAATAATTTTTTGAGAAATTCTGGAATGAAGGAATTTATTAATAAAAATAAAACTATTGGGTTTTTTAACTAGTTTCTTTTTGTAATAAAGCATTTACTGACAAAAAACTTAGCGTCCTCCGTTCGATACAAGTAGGATAAAAAAATACTAAATTCAAAATTTTACGCTAAAAACGCATCAAAATAGCATTAATTTACGTAAATAAAAAATAAAACATATCCCAAGGGATTTTAGTATTCTAAAGACCGCCCTAGACCTTGAGCCTTCGTAAAATCAAATAAAAAGTGATACTTAATGATGAGGATTTTTCGGAGTAGTCGGTCAAATAAACTCAAAAAAGCTTAAAATTTTAAAGTAGTAAAAAAATACTTGATTAAGTACACAAATTGAGTTTTCGTGTATTTTCTCTTTTTGTTTATTGATGAGAACAACAAAATGGACGAAATTTTACTTTATTTATAAATAAAAAATTTATAAGCTTTTTTTTAAGTTTATTTGACCGACTACTCCGAAAAATCCTCATCATTAAGTATCACTTTTTTTTGCTTTTAGTAAGGTTTAAGGTCTAGGGCAGTCTTTAGATTACCAAAAATCCTTGGGATATGTTTTATTTTTTTATTTACCTACATTAATGCAATTTTGATGCGTTTTTAACGTAAAATTTTGAATTTGGTATTTTTTATCCTACTTGTATCAAAGTGAGGACGCTAATTTTTTTGTCAGTAAGTGCTTTATTTGTAGTAATACTTTCACAAAAAGAAAATATTTAAAAAACCCAATAGTTTTTTTTATCAAAAAATTTCTTCATTCCAGTATTTCTCTAAAAATTTTTTTCAAAAATTCATAACTCGAAAACTACAAAAAATCGACTAACATACATGGGGTATATTCTAATAGCCCATGACGTAGAGAACCTAAAAAAAATTTTTTGACGTCAAGGTTTGGACCACCCTGTATAGCAAATGTACTAATAAGTCAATTTACGTCAATGATATTTTGTGCGGTAAGTGTCGAGAGATTGTATACCTACACACTAACTTATGTTCACACTGCACTGGTACTTTATTTGTATGCCAGTAACGACTACTTCTGAAATATTTTTTTTTGGCATGACGCACGATGATTTACGGAAATATTTTTATTTATGTATACAGTGGACATTAGTGGCTATGTATGCATTTTTTTTTGTAGGTGTACCTCCGCGTGAAATAAAAAAAAATATGAAAAAAAAACAAGAACTCTGTTTTTTATTATGAAAAATAAGGACAAGATGCAGGTTAAAAATATGCATTGTGTAGTTTATTTTATTGTTATCAAACACAATTTTGTTTGGTTGATCTAACTTGAACAGTTATCGAAATATGCCACTTTCAACGACACCCTGTATATTTTACATAATCTTGAATAACTCTGAAACAAAAGAAGATCTAAAGCTGATATTAAGCATGGAGTATTCTTAGGTCCTGCTAGTACACCACCTAAAATATTGACCTCATCCGTGGGGAAAGGCACCTCTTGTTCGGTAAGGCTGCTAAACCCTTTATTTAATATTTTTTGAACAAAGCAAAGCTTTAACGTAAAAAAGGCGAACTTAATGGTAAAGTGCATTCTCTACCACTGTAAAATTGCTGTGGCGTTCTATAGATACATTTAGAATTATTTAACACACAAAATTAAATTAAATCGTATCTAAGTTCTACATAGGCATATTCTTATCATTATGAAAAGAACTGCTGGTGGTTTGCTGGTGGTAGGACCTCGTGCAGGGTCCGCCCGGATAGCTACCACCGTCTTACCCGTTAACCTGCCGCTAAATAGTTAGTACTGTGTTCCGGTTTGGGGGTAAGATAGCCGGTGTAATTATATTGGCATAGATAGAGGCAATCCATCTAAGTCCTCAGGGTAGGCAGCACATAGGCGATTTTTTGGTCACTATGTCCATGGGCCTCAGCAGTGTTATTCACTAAGGAAACCGCCTTGCTGTCAGCGCTGCGTCAACGCTGCGGCACTAGCGCTCGGCGACGAATGCGGCGTGAGCTGGAACTACACTGCATCGAGAGTTACCGCCTACAGTTCGACGACGAGTTGTTCTACGTTAGTGAATACCGTTCTTCGCAGCGCTGCGCTCGACATCGAAGTGAAGGCTGTCTCGTCGTCGAGCTTGTTGATGAACGCAGCGTCGAATGTGTGAATAAGAGAATAGCATAGCTGTTCCTGTTTTCCATCAGGTGGGCTGAGAACTCAGTTGTCTATGTACCTTCGTCACATAAAATAAAACTACATGTTAAATAAGTAATTAATGTATTCATACTTAATACTTAATTCAAATAAGTAATTAACGTACCCCACGTTTAATAGTTTATGGTTTCGTGAGGAGTACGCTGTAGTATATGAGTCATCGTTTTGTAGGTAGTTAGACTAGGTCTAACCTGGTAGGATTCGTACATCTACCTAATCTTTCTTAACGATTGAATGTTTATTATTGTTACCTTTATATTTGATTATTTAATTTGTATTTCAATACAGAAAATCTTAGCGTACAAAAGGCGAACTTAATGCTAAGGGCATTCTCTACCAGCCAACCCTAAGGCAAAGGTGAGAAAGTGTGGGAATTACACACATTCAAACATATCAAATTAAAATATTATCGAACCGGTTTAATCACGTATTTAAATCGATGATTGCTCGACATGTTTCGACCCATTAAGAGGGTCCTCGTCCGGAGCAGCCTCGCTCGAAGCCCGACGCGTACTCAAGGAATGAATTATTTAAAAACTAGCATCAATTCAAAGTGAAATTAATGCAGCATGATTGCTAATTTATCTGGTTATAAATACTTAATATTGGTTAGGCTTAGAGCTACCACTAATCAGCATAACAACGTTAAGCTATCTACTTAATTATTTTTCCCGAAAATTACAAATTGTACCAATGCACCCGATAAGTCAGGTAGGTACCTTCGTGCGTAAATACCTATTAGCGTCCAAAAATGTATGCATATAAACCTTATAATTGTAGAAAACATATTGTGAAAGTACAAATCAAATTATTGATTAACTAAATATTTTGATTTGTACTTTTTAATTTTTCAGCATTTTTAATTTTGTAGGCATGTATTGCTTACCCTCAGAGAATGGTCAAAGGCGCCTAGCCTTGTAAGGGATTGCATATATCCGAGAAATTGGACCGGTGGTTGCTAAGACCGAGTGGCCGAGGGGTAAAGGCATCAGCCGCGAAAGCTGAGTACGTGGGTTCGATCCCCACCTCGGACATAGGTGATCTTGGCCGTTTTTCTTTGGTATATGACATCTAATATTTATAACTTATAATTGTAATTAATTACATCGAAGCGACAACACATAGTTACATTAGTTACCTACCTATTATTTTATTTCATAAAGCTTCAGTGAAAAAATAAAAATACAAATCAAAAATATTTAGTTGATAAATAATTTGATTTGTGTTTTCACAATTACTGCAAAGATGACATCATTTTTTAACAGTCTTTAATGAAACACGTCATTATTTTTGTGGTAGAAAGTTAAATTTTGTACAACAACTATAGGCACTTTTAAAAAGGGTGACAAATTAGAATTTTCTATGAGCAATCAATAATCAACAACACGAACATTGTTTCAATGTCCCCATAAAACGGTACAGTCCTCATCTGGAGCACTAAAAAAAAACCGGCCAAGTATGAGGCGGACTCGCGCGCGAAGGTTTCCGTACCATTGTCAATTTATTATTAAAAAAATACAGTTAAGTCAACCTACCTCAAAAACTATAGGAGATAATTTAATCAAACCAAAAGTCGTCGATAGAGTTTATTAATGTGCATAACATATGTTTTATTTAGAATTTTATATCGCGTAGTTTAAAAAATAGAGGGGGGGTTACATTTTCAGACTTTGAGAGCTGATACCTCAAAAACGATTTGCTTAAATAAAAATGAGATTGACAAAAAAAAAATCTATCGCTCAGTTACATGTATGGAGGGCTCCCGACCCAATGGTTTTTTTTACAATTTAGTATCATAATCCTGTAGCGGTTTATACAACACATTTTTTTTTTTATACCACTTCGGTGGCAAATAAGCATACGGCCCGCCTGATGGAAAGCAGTAACCGTAGCCTATGGGCGCCTGCAACCTCAGGGTGTCAAATGCGCGTTGCCGACCCAATAAAAATAACGTTGGCACAACAAAGTGGCTCCACCCCACCTGATCGTAACGTAAGTGAAAAGTAGAGCCCAAATCGCGGCGGCAACGAACAGGAGACAATCAGTTACCTGTTAGTTGCCACCGCCTTGCTGGCCCGCTAGATGCTGGTAAATAAATACACCGGCTGACCCCGAAACACGGCAAACACGAAGGTAAGTCATTTCACGGGCGTTTACACCAAATGTACGGTGGTAGCCAACCAGGCGGGTACTAGTAAAAATACTCAGTATTTCCCTGTCGACTCCTACGACACCCACGGGAAGAGAGGGGCGGTGATTTTCGTATTCTTACTCCGTCACCGCACGGATAAATCATATCTTTACCAAATTTCGTTACTGTAGCATTTATAGTTTCCGAGTAAATCGGCTGTGACAGACGGACAGACGGACATGACGAATCTATAAGGGATCCGTTTTTGCCATTTTGGCTACGGAACCCTAAAAAGGGCGAAAAATTCAAATTTTCTATGAGCGATCAACAATACGAACGTTTTTTCAATGTCCCCATAAAATGGTTCAGTCTACACAAAAGCCAGCACTGCTTGCAGGGCATCTATTTACATGTCAATCACTGGGTCGCCTGAACTCTTCATTATTAAGTTAGCAAATCCGTGACTTTCTGGTTGCAAAGGGTCTTTTATGTCAATAATAAATAATAGTAAATATCTTGGGACATCTTACACAATTCGACCTAGTCCCACGTTAAGCTCAATTAAGGCTTGTGATGTGGGTACCAGGCGACGATATATAATAGATAGATACGTATAGATACTTAAATACATAGACAGCCATGACCAAGGAACAAATATTTCGTCATCATCATCATCATCATCAGCCAATTGACGTCCACCGCTGGACATAGGCCTCCCCCAAAGAGTTCCACAAAGATCGGTCGTGAGCTGTCCGCCTCCATTGGACACCCGCAACCTTTACCATTTATTTATCGCAAATATTTGTGATAAATAAATACACAAATAATGCCCTCGCCGGGATTCGAACCCGGAACCTCCTGCTTCGTAGGCAGGGTCACTATCAACTAGGCTACGGAGGCTGACAAAGAGCTGAAGTGCCATAACACATAAAAATATGAAGCGGAGGTTTGGTCGGTGTACGAATGTTGCCCACTCTCCCCTACGTCGGGTGAACCAACCCTTATGAGTCATGCTAGAAAGAGTGACGTCATCTTTCGGGATGGGGCGGTTAATTTTACTTTGCAATTTAGATGCGAAAAATAATGTTTATCTGTACTTTTAGGTATTTTAATAAACGTAACGTAAGTAAGCAATCTACCCTCAAAATAGAATTGCTTCATAAGCCAATTGAGGGCAGGTGAAAACATCGACCTCGACTGAAAAGCTTTCTATTATAACACGATTGTGTAAAATATTATTTTAGCTGTAACAAACTTAGATAGGTACAACCTATCCTAAAAATAAGTCGTGAACGTTTTGTACGAGGAGAAGTTGGTACCTATCCCTATCGCGTTTTATAAAGTCACAATTTACAATTTTGCTGTTTGCCTCTCTTTCTGGCTAATATGTGCGTGCGTTAGAGAGGCAAACAGTGAAATTGTAAAAAGTATCTTTATAAAACGCGACCCTGAGGGAGGCGTAGGTACTTAGTGTACGAGTATAGGCTACTGATGGGCTACTGTACAAGATTCGATGTTAGTGGTAACTTCAAAGAAAGTTGAATAAAATGTTTCCTCAAATTGGTACGTCGTAGTCATAACATATTGAATGAATCACATGCAATTACCATTTATTAAGAAAACCTCTTAACGTCCATCTTTAAGATAAAACCCAATCAAGCGACAACCTTGTCAAACTAAACTATCTCGAGCCCGCTTCGAAACGCCAACATAATTGTATTCAGACGAATGCGACAGAGTCCCAAGTGTGTTGAATTTTGGCAGAGAATCCAGTCAGCTTATAAGGAGATGAAATCGGCTGCCAGATGCGTCGTGACACACATACCTACGGTATACGAAATATCTGCATTAAATTGTTGCATGATGTAGGTACTTAACATGTTATTTATGCTTAAATAAGTAGGTATGTGGAATCCATAAAACTTTTAACGATAGATCAAAGACCATATTTTTGTATACACTTTTTTGGATTCTACTAACGGTGTGTGGTATACGAATCCTAAAGATTTGAAACTCGTAACTTAAGTAGGTACCTATACCAATCGTCAGTGGGATCCAAACGAGGGGCCGCACATAGTGTGCCACTAAGAGGGATAGACATAGTCACTTACTACATACTTTTTTTAAGAAGATACTTGTGTGTGTGGCACTTAGACTTAGCATCTAACACACACACACACACAAAATAGTGGCACAGTGATAAGGACGGACGATTATCGTTCCTTTTCACTTCCACTAGTAAAAAGTTTCATAAGACCATCCCTTTCGTTCTTGCTATTATTATTACGTTGTCAAATCCATATCCATATTCTAAATCCATGGATCCAAAAAACTTTTCGCGATATGAGCCAAAGACGTCAAATACTTTGGAAGGTCAGCCATATTTGATACATTTTTGAACCGACTTCAAAAAAAGGAGGATGTTTCCTGATATCTCCGAGAATCGTGAACCGATTTTAAATTTTCCTTTTCTGATCGAACGTGTACAACCTCGAGATGGTCCCACTGGCACCAAGTTGGAGTCAGATGATGGGATCTTGGAGAAATCGAGGGATTTTCCAAATGTTATAGGTACATGTTTGGCGCTTTTGGCAATTTTCATTCATTTACTAGAGTTTGCATTCAGAAAGTAGGATTTGATGATAGGAAATCAAAGATGGAAACCACAGATGATATGATCTTGAAGTTGGTTGTTTTTAAATTTTTAACCGACCAAAACCTTATCTGATTATTTTTGAATATAAATAAATAAATATAATATATCTTGGGACGTCTCACACAAATCGACCTAGTCTCACGGTAAGCTCAATTCAGGCTTGTGATGTGGGTACCAGGCGATGATATATATAATAGATAGATACATATAGATACTTAAATACATAGACAGCCATGACCAAGGAACAAATATTTGTGATAAATAAATACACAAATTAATGCCCTCGCCGACATATTTATTTATTATGGATAAATAATGTCCATAATATTAATATAATGTTAGTTATCGGCCAATGGAATTTTCCTACAAATACCATAATGACATGCAGATTTTTAAACAAAACCCTCACAATAAGTTAGTCAGTCACTCAGCAAGTCTGATTATTTCTAAATATGTAGATATTAATGCTTAAGTACCTATTTATAATATTATTTTCCCAATTTCATAGCGCTCATGCTGCCTAATGACCTGTACAGGTATAACATACTTAAATACGTGTCACTTATACATTGAAACGTACATACATACATAAGTATATAACACAAGTAATATAAGTAGGCTGCGGCCGGGCTCGCGATCAATACCCTGGATTCAGCCTGGGCCGGTGGAACTGCAGCTAACTGGAGCTTAATCGTGCCCTAACTGTCTACAGGGGCGGGGCATAATTTCACTTCTAGGGAAACCCAATTAGCTTAACTCTCCGAAAAAAGTTAACATCGATGTCAGCTTTGTAACGACAATTGAGACAAGGTGAAGTGTTGTAAAGCTTGCCACCAACAGCTGAAGTGATGACGACGACCACTCTGGCACGAGTGTTAACGACAAAGAAGACACCTAGTAGCTCCGATAACCGCAGTTTTTTTTTCATCTCTTATCTTATCTAACTTACACAATCATGGCGCGCGTGCACCTAAGTAGTATACCTAATACCAACCACGTTTCATACATTTTATCGCCAAGACTGTCCTTTTCTTTCTTTAGTATATGACATCTCATATTTACAACTTGTAAAGCAAGTTATCGGATTCCGGACCAAACAGTCCAAATTGATTTCTTCCATAACAACCGCCCACAACAGCTTAAATAAATTGAAAGGTCAGAAACCTTTAAATTGGAGTTAACCTAAAGTGCTTTTTCTCTGATACCATCAATCTACATCAAGATTAAGGGAGTTTATAAGTATTTGTTTATTTGTACAGTGAACCAATTGGAACCATGTCAAAGTGACGTTATAAATCAAATTCTAAGAGTCTCTGTACTACTGGTCATTTTGACAGGGTTTTAAAGTGTAAAGAAAGACCCAAACCCGCCATACACATAATAATGCAGCCGGTCATCTATTTCTCTGCTTGCAGAAGAATATTTAAAACGAAATTCTGTCTAGCCATATCAGGCCTACTACCGCGAACTCCGAAATCACTCACTATTTGTCTCATTCATTACAACGAAGGCGTCATTAGAGTGACAGAGAAACATCCCCGCAATTAACAAATTGAGAAGTTCGTGGTAGGGCCTACGAACGTACGAATTTCCTTTTTGCACGTGTCTCGTACGACGTTTTTTAATACAGATGGCCCTCCGAAGTTTTGGACCTGACGTAAAATAAGCCACTTCTCGCACTAGAGCCTAAAAAAGGCACCATCTGTACTAAAATAGTACATTTCGTAACTAAGTTTTTGCACGTGTAAGGGGCGATTTTTTTCATAACAAGTGCGTCAAAAAGAGAAATTAGCGCGCGCGAAGCGTGCGCAAAGTTCGTTTTTGCGCACTAGTTAGGAAAATTATGTTTTTGTCGAGCCCGCTCTGTAAAATTTCGTCGGTATAATAATCGAGTAAAATCTAACGTATTCTTTACTTTCCAACTCATGGTACGGCTACAGGATTTTCAGGATTCAATCGAAGATTGGTTAGTAAACTAAACAGTTAACCGTCCGTTAACCCGCTCGTTGCGCCGGGCCAGGTCTCCGGGCGGTTTCCATGGCAACCAGGCTAGGTCTCCGGGCAGGCACTGGAGCACTGGGTATTAACGATTTTCTGATAAAATTGGAAGTAACGTCGCTGTCTGATATATCGGAGCTGCCACGGTGCTTGCCAATCGCTAACGCTTAATCGTCAATCGTAAATGAAAGGCAGCTTTTTAAGCTTGCTAAGAGGCTTTTAGCTTTTCTTTGTCGCACTAATATGAAAGAGTAACAGAGAGGGAAAACTACGATATGCTGCTAAGCGTTAGCGATTGGCATGAAGATATTTGGTGATATTTTCAGGACCCAATGAGGTGTCATTTATTGCCAACGTTTTTTTTAATAACACTTCTTCCGGGTTAGACATCTGGCTACATTTTAAAAGTGATCTTAAAGAAAAGTATAGTTTTTTTACTAGCTATAATGCGCTTCAGTAGAGTATCAAAAATACACGTGATTTGTCCGATGACATTGATGATGATGGGTATTCTAGCAAATAGGTAAACTAAACATAGAATTCTGCGCTGATGGTAACTTTAATTTTATAAATTTTCTGTAGTTAGTGAGGACTCTATCGACCAAACCCTGTATTCGGCAAGGCCGAGGCAGACATTTAATACAATCGCCACATATCGCCGATTGTCTATGCCCCATCGAGCGTGGCGCCGGCCAGAGACAAGAGTTTATTTTTATACGCACGTTGCATCATTTAGGACGAGCGGGCAAAGGCATTACTTTGGTATGCTCTGTTATAGTGCATTCGATGAAAGAATGTGCAACATCTGGGAGCTTTTGGTACTATCAACAAAATTTAATCTTGACCCTATGTAGAAAAGCATGACAACGTGACGTTGTACATCAAATTGTTGCAATTGTCGTACAAATAAATAAATAAAATAAATAAATATCTTGGGACATCTTAAGTACACAAATTGACCTAGTCCCACGGTAAGCTCAAATAAGGCTTGTGATGTGGGTACCAGGCGACGATATATTTATAATAGATAGATACAATAGATACTTAAATACATAGACAGCCATGACCGAGGAACAAATATTTGTGATAAATAAATACACAAATATTGCCCTCGCAGGGATTCGAACCCGGATCCTCCAGCTTCGTAGGGTCACTACTAACTAGGCTATGGAGGCTGTACAATTTGACTTTTAAACTTACTATGACACGGTTCTATGGTGTGCCGGGATTAAATTTTGTCGATAGCTTGTCGACAAGCTTTGATTGCCAATTTTACTTTTTAGTAATTTCATCTAATACAGGCACACACATATATAAAGCGTGGGCACACTTTGGAATGTATTACTAGGAGAAGATTTCAATCTGAATAAAGGTGGCTTTTTGATGGTTCCGTTCGGTTATTCGCACTCATCTGAGACCAGTGGTAACAACTGGGATTTTTTTCCCTCCTGTTACCACTAAAATATATGGTGATAACTACTTGCTGAAAAAAAAAAACAGGTGACCCAAGAGCTGGCAGCTACCTCAATAAACAGGTCAGCCTCGCGATTCAGCGGGGTAATGCTGCCAGCATCATTGGTACCATGCCGCGGGGGCCATTTTTATATTTAGTTTAGTTGTAGGTATATTTTTATTTATAATGTAGTTTTATAATATTATAGTTTAAATTTTGTATGTTTTGTCGAATAAATGGATTTTATACCACGTAGTTTAAAAAATAGAGGGGGGGATACTTTTTACTAGTTTGTTATCTCGAAAACGATTCCCAGAAGTTGTTCCCAAAGTCCAAAAAGACGCACATTATTCGAGCGCGTGGACTATAAGCTCGTTAGTGTTGCTCTAATTAAATAATGGTGTTTGACAATAAGAAGATTCGGCGATTTGTTCTCTATGACCTCTGAACTGTACTTTAGTCCAATCATGGGCCATTAGCGAGCTCCCCAATTTTGGTCTTCGTTTATAGTAAGTTTGCTGATTTGTAAGTATGTTGTTTTGTTAATAACTTCTGTTATTCTAGCGGCCTGTTTCACAATCTCCAGTTAAAGCTATCTGTCAGATAAAAAATAACACTATCTCTTTCTTTCACCTGGAAGAATAAAGAGAGCGAGATATTTTTATCTGACAGATAGCTTTAACTGGAGATTGTGAAACAGGCCCTAGGGATCATAGATCGATCATCATATATAGGATCATTTGTATATTTTAGGGAATAACTCAAATTGTTTTATTATTTATTTTTGCATGTTTGTTTAGTAACACTACTATGTACCTATGTAAATATTAGATGTGATTTACCAAAGAAAAGATATCGAGTTTACCAACGCCGTAGGTGAGTTAGTATTAGAAACCACGTCCTCAGCTTATGCGGCTGATGCCTAAGCCACTCGGCCACTACAGGTTAGCAGTCAAAGGTGGCCTTAGGTATAACAGAGAGCTATCTCGGTAAACTCAGTATTTTTCGTTGGTATATATATGTCATCTAAAATTAAAAAAAAATCATGTTGCTTTAAGTTAGTTGTAGACCAACCTACCGTACTACAGTAGAACCCGCTTAATACGATCACGTTTAATACGATTTCCCGCGTAATACGCCTCTTTATGCCGGTCCCTGCAATTTTAGTCATGTTTTCCTACATTTTTGTATGGTTAATACGATTCATCATCCTGTTTAATACGCTATCTGTAACCCAAGTTACATTGACGTATGGCATTATTTACTTATAGATGTAAGCAGGAATGTTATAATTTCACTCTACTAATTGAAAATCAGACTGGAAAAAAATATTCTACCGATCGCTCCTTCTTTGTAGGTAACTTTGTTCGCATCGCATACACCTGCATGTGCAACCTTAGTACAATAGAATTTTTTTCATTTATTTATTTTCTTTATCTGTGCATCCGAATCAGTTAAATATATAATACGTATAAAAAATATCTCATATGAAACATTCCACTGCAAAATTAAAAAATTACAAAAAAAATGTGATGTCTTCTTCCCGCATAATACGCTTTCCCGCTTAAGACGCGTTTTTTGTCTGGTCCCTACAAAATCGTATTAACGGGGTTTCACTGTATTTAGATACTTATTCCCTTATTGTACATAGTCAAGTCAAGTCAAACTATTATTCAAGTAAGCTTATTAATAAGCATTTCCGAATCGTCTGACATTATCAAGAGAGAGAAAAAAAAATCTACTACTGGTTCTAACCCTACACCGTTCCTCAGAAGAACCAGTAAGAAACACATCATCATTATTGCAATCGATCTATTTAGGGTTTTTTAAGAATATTCAGCAGTATTGTTCCGAACATACAGCTGATACAGCACACTAACATTTATCTGTCAAACTCACTATTTATATGCTAAAATGTAATTTCAGGATATATGGTCCAAGTTATACGCAGCAAATTATGACAATGGCTGGTGAACACGCAATACTTGTCACGCAAAGGCAAATTTTGGAAGACAATTTGACCTAATTTCTCCTACCTTCACGGAAACAGGGATAGTTAGTAGGTATCTGTAATTGGCTTACTACCGCTAAAATCGAAATTCGTAAATTTCGAGTATTTTTCTCTGTCACTCAAACGAAAGCGTCATTAGAGTGAGAGAGACAAATTCTCGAAATTTTCGAATTTCGTTTTTCGCGGTACGGCCGCTGTACCTTCTAAGGTTCCGTACAGTCACTAAAACATGTGGTATATACTATATACCCCTTTTGGACCCTATTCAGTCGTAATAGAGTCGAAAATTTGTAGACCACATGGTTGACTACTAGGGTTGCCAACTATTTTTTAGAGATATATAGTATTTTTCAAAAAACACGGTAAAAATATAGTAGTTATAAAAGAATATTGCACTTTGTGACAAGTCTTTAGGTATTTTTCTATTACATAAGACTACTTTTGACTGAGTAGTGGTAAGAGGAGCATTCTAGTAATTTGGAACTCAGCAGCATGCGTGATACAATTAGTGTGATCCGGACCGCCCAAAATATAGTATTTTGCATACTAGTATACCTAGTACAGAGATTCTTCAACAGTGCCTAATACAGAGAGTCAAAATATAGTAAAGTCGTGGTACCTATGACTTTGCAAGTATCGGTAACGTTAGGTTTTACTCGAATTACGAGTACTCGATACGTAAAGCAGGTTATCGCGCCTCCAATATGTCAATGCGAGCGCGATAGAATGCATTAGATATAATATCGAGTAAAACCTAACGTACTTACTACTTACCCCCTTATTCATAAACGTTTGCTAACTTAACAAGCCGCTAATAATTGTTTGTCCATTTTGATTTTATGGACACATTGTTAAGACCGAAAGGGACAAACAATTATTAGCGACTTGTTAAGTTAACAAACGTTTATGAATAAGGGGGTTATTCTTTACTTTCCATTCATGGTACCTACAGCTACTGTTAAGTAGTGGACTGATTGAGGCAGATTATGGTGATGAAGACAATAGGGAATGACTGTAAATATCTATTTTATACATTTTATATGGGACTCTGACGTTACGAGGAAAGAATTTCCATCATTTTCGTGACATTTCACAACATTTCACAGGAAATTGAAACGCAAATACCGACCTACTGGGCCAAATATCGGCCTTGTCTGCTAATTACAGCCGCCATTAACTTCGGAACGACCATTTAATCTAGATCAATCAAAGGATTGCATGTTTACTTTCGGTAGCCAGAGACAAGTACATAATACAGACAGCTTACCTATTCATCTTGGGATCGTGTACAGTCAGCTGCAGAGAAAAGTAGACCCCCTTGCATACAAATTGTACAGTCAGCTGCAGAGAAAAGTAGAGAGTAGAGAATTTGTATGCAAGGGGGTCTACTTTTCTCTGCAGCTGACTGTACACGATCCCAATATGCTCCCCATAATGGAAGAGAGGGCAACGTGGCAGTGTAGTTTAGTGGCGTGAATATCTGAACGTTTCAACCGCCTAATTTTGATGGCATCGTTTTTGTCGAAGTTTCTATTCGTTACCATGTATGTATGTGTATATGTTACTTTGTCATTTGAAGGAGGCACGGTAGGTACCTTATACAAATGACGAAGCATAACATTGAGACGTTTAGAAACTTCGGCAAAAATGATGCCACCAAAATTAGGCGGTTGAAACGCTCAGATATTCACCCAGTGGCTACGAACAAATGAAACATGGAAGCCGCACGCCATAGTAAATTGCCTTTCAAAAACGGTCCTGAATTTTAGTTGACAAATGTCACCCTCTTTTTAACGCATCACGGCAATGAATTTCAATGTCAACCTATAAAAACTTAAACCGCCATTTGAAAATAGTTGTGATTGGTCCATCAAACTTTTGATTGGCTATATTCTATAAACATTTGTCAAAGGTGTTGCGCCGAAATATGCGCGGTGTTAAGAAAAGCGCTATGTCCTGCCCATCTTGGCACAATTGAACAATTCATTTTGGGGGCATTTTTGACCTGGCGTTAGACGTCCATGTTATTTATGGTCGCAGCCCAGTGGGTATTCTCCTCCTTGGAGGAGCGAGCTCCACATACCATCATGGGCTCTCCCAGCCCGTCTTGATGATGCGTTTTGCATTCTCCCCTACGTCAACAAAAAAAAATAGCTTACTTAATCTGCCTGCCTACGAAGATGGAGGTTGGGGCTGAGAAATTCTTAAGTCGTACCGATTTCCTTTTCCCACGTGTGTATCGCAATCGCACCATGTTTTTCATTACTAATGGCGCTCTGAAGTTTTAAGCGGACAAGAAATGAACCATTCGTGCACTAGTGCATAAAAAGCATCATTACGTATAGATAGCTAAATTTTTTGCAATTAGTACTTCATTTGTATGTGTGTGTAATCATTCACCTCAATTCTGGTGAAATTACCTATACCGAAATCTGATGAAATAAGGGGTGTCCCAAAAATAACGCAAGATTTGAAATCGATGAAAATTACTTATTTCTTGTTTGACTTTCTTAGTTTTTGATTTAATCATAAAGTACAAAGAATAGGGTTTAGTATGGTAAAGCATGCTGACAAATTACTTCAAAGGCTTTGTTAAAATTTTCTATGAAATTTGCACAAGTATAGGTGAATTTCGTTGCTGCAGTATGCAATCCCCTCCTTTAAACCATGGGCAATCGAGAGCTTACTGATATAGATCTTTGACTATAAATAACCCCGTAAAAAATAAACAATTATGTCAAATCGCAATATTTGGGATTCACTGAAATGAACGAAAAACGGTCAGAAAATGGGGTCAAAACCGTTTTTCGTCGAGGAGACCAGGGCTGCTGGGCGATTTGCAATTATAATACTTAATCCTATTCTGTGTACTTTGTGTGTAAGGAAAAAAAAGTTAATTGGTCGAAAAAAGTATGCTTTTTCATTGTCATTACATTTAAATATTGCGTTCTTTTTGGGACACCCTATATATATATGATAATAAATACACAAGTAATGGCTTTGCCCGGATTCTAACCCGTAACCTCATGCTTCGTACTGATTGGATTTTTTAAAGAGAATGAAAATAAAAACAATATGTTTAAATGTCTATCTATGTATTCATTGAATTTACTTTTTAACAGTTAAATCATACTTATCGACTAAATCACACGCTAACCCTAACATATATTTAACCTTTTGGACGTCAACGACTGATATATTGGCACCACGGGTTCAACGCCAAAGACCAATATATAAGTCTTGGGCCACAGAGCAATATAGACCTACACGCATGTGCATACAATTAAATTTTATTTTTGACATTTTGTTGACGTGGCGTGTGATTGTCAGCTTTTGTATTTGACGTGGCGTCAAAAAGGTTAAATTGTTGATAGCACCCATATTATAAGAAATAGTTAAATGTGAGACCTGTATATCGTATAACTGTCAAATTCACACATAAGAATACTTATTGTACAATTTGTACATACTTAATTATAAGTTGATCTTTTGTCTAGTTTTTTGACACAAACTTTTGTAATTATTGTATTGAATTTAATGTCCCAGAGAAAAAATAATAATTTTTTGGGGTTCTAAGAGGCTTAGTAAATACATATTTGTATGGAGTTAACTAAAATTTCATATTTTTAAACTTACAACTAAAATACAAGCAAAATTATTTTTGGTATAAAAATTTCGACGCCAATGAGTAATATATCGGCACAGCATCGTATACGATACGTAATAAATGTATGAGAATGACAGATTCATACGAAAAGTCACGTGACCATTTCCATACATTATTACGGTCACGTGACTTGTCGCTTATCGTATACGATTGCAGAATGCCATCTTGGCTAAGCCTGCAGGTCTGACGCCAAAGACAGATTAATAAATCACGGCTGAAGGAGCAATATAGACCTTTACACATGTGCGTAAAGGTGAAAATCAGTTATGACTTACATGGCGTCTGAGTGACAGCTTTATATGTCATGGCGTCGAAAAGGTTAATTGATATTGTGTCTTCACCTTGTCACACCAAATGCGTATACAATAAGGTTTTAAAGAAACGCGCGTACGCTTCGCGCAACGCAGTCAGTGTGACAGTAGACGTATGGTTACATACATTACAACCGATTTAACGCAGGGAGTTAGCAGTGCTGTATAGTTACTAACGCATCTGGTGTGTCTGGTGTCATACATAAAATTATATTTTATAATACTTACAGAAGCCGAAATTCTAGTAGCACTTTTGAGACTTAGGGACTTCTCATTTATCGACTGCCGATATACAGTTATATCGATAGGTACAGTTTAAAACTCAAAAATTAAAGAAAACTAAAACTAGAAGCACTGAGGTGATAAGTTAACGCTAAAAATTATATCTCCTAGACAACTTTTGAGAATTTTGCAAGTAAGTGACCATACTAAATAATTTATTACAGACAAACTAAATAGGCAATTGAGTTAATAGTTTAACGGTGTGTTTCAATCATTATTAGGAGTAGTTTATTATTGACATATACATTGAATAATTTGTATGTTAATTAAATTTGATTATTTAGCTATTTCAAACTTATTCTTTTTTAAAAGTTTAGACATGGACAACTTTTTTTGATGTTTAAAAATATGCATGAGAAGACTCTATGACAGCTCAGTGCTAAAAGAATTCCGGACTCTACATTACATACAATTATTACAAGCCATGTACATTTTAATCTAAAAATGATTAGCAAATAAAAAAAAACATACTTTCAAGTAATCTTAATACTAAACAATGAACATCACATTATATTTCATATAGGAACTGCGCCACCTTTTTTTGAGATCGATGCATTTCTAAGTTTCATTAATCTGACATTAAAATCATTGACAAAAATGTATTATTAATATCACAAAATCATGAAGTTAAAACTATCATAAGACCATTACACGTAAATTACCTTTTACAAGCTAGACCGAACAGCGTTCAAGTACGAATTATATCAAAATACGTATACTCCAGTCAATCATTGCTGATAATTGGCTGTGTAAAGTTTTCCGAAGGTATGAACATTATATTTTTCCCTGATAGCCGGCGTCTTAAGGTTTAAGAATATGCGGCTCTTTTATTTTTATTTCCTATAAATTTTTAATAATCATTTTTTAAGTGAGCGAGGTGATATTTGTGCAGTTTTATGGATAAGTAGAGCCTAATTATGTTCGTCCGCAATCGGTAGGTATAATGAAATAGAAAAAAACTGCCAACGAAAATGTCACTCGTGTCATACATTCATTTTTTTTTATAATTCATTACTTGTTGCGGACGATTAGGCTGTGTTCATCCATAAAACTGCACAAATGTCATCTCACTCACTTAAAAAAAGATTGTTAACAAATTATAGGACGTAAACATAAAAGTGCCACAATTTCTTGAACCTTAAGACGTCAGCTTATCAGGGAAAAAAAAAAATATATTCAACCTTCAGAGAACTTTACAGAGCCAATAAGAAAATACATTAAACACATAAAATTCAGAGGATGTCGCCCTCGCCTACATTTTTAATTCACGGAAATGAGTACTGATCGGAACTTTAGGGTGTTAAACTTTAACAAAACTTGGACGTAAAAGAGCACATTTGTACCTTCATCGATAAAATATATATAATTACATATTTACACACCGAAACATTATAAGTTCGAGATTCCGAGTTAGGCAAATAAATTGGGTACAGATTGTTTACTAATATTCGTATTTTTCTTGCCTAAAGTGTTCCCATATGTAATTTTTTAAGTTCTGTTAAAGTTTTACGATCACTGGAAATGACTGACCGGTCAGTCTAGCGCAGTTATTATTAACATGTAACTTGTAAATACAATTTATCGATACACGAATTGGAAGACAAAGGTCCTAACACAATTATAAAAAAATTTTTTTTAAATGACAGCAAACACAGTTTGTTAGTCGACGTAATAACGCGAATCGTCCTCTCCGATGTTATCCAGCCAAACTTCCAAATGGTCGTACGAATCGTTGGTTTTGGTCGTAAGGCGTTGGAAAGTCTTCACGATTTTATTCGTATTTTTCGCCGATAAGGCAACCGGGACTCTTATCGCTATATACTTGGCGATGACTGCGCGAGTGAGGTATAGATGGTGGCCTGGGTGGTGATTTGTACTTTTTGTTGTACTCCAGGAAAACTTTGGTGCTAACCATCGAAGCGCCCGGGCTTGAACTTGGGTTGGCGAACCTTTTAAAAGAAGCGCTCGCTCGCATTCCCAACATATACGGAAAATATCCTCACTCGGTAAACACATAGCATAGATAAGTCTCAAAGTAATATACTTATGAAACCATAGTTTCTCCCCAACACAAAGGGCATCGATACACTCTTCGCATTTCAAGAATTTTGCGAATTTAGCCGCGATCCAGCCAGCTATAAAACCAACCATATTCTTCCGAACCCCCAAATCTGTTTCCGTGTCTAGGATTTTTGAGTATTTTCGGACCAAATTCGTCGTCCGATCTACTTCTGGGGTCTTACGCAATTTCTTAATATAGTAATCATCGCAGAAATCTACGTAACAACGTTTACCCGATGTCAGGTTTATGGTCTCCGCTGGATGAAATTTGTCTTTAAACATCCAGTGTTTTAAAGAGATATTCTTGTCAGAAAAATGCGGGTTTCTCTCAAGTTCGAAGAACAAATGTTTGTAAAAACGTCGGAAGTCTTCTCCGGTGAATGACTTAGGATCGGAACCGACGTAAGCGCGGAAATTGGTTACGAAATTGTGTGCGTGTACTTTGCACAGTCGGTCTGGGTTGAGGCTAGTAAGTCTCCCTTCTTTTTTAACCAAAGTTTCGTATAAATACTTAAAACTCTCGATAGAAACTTGGAAACTGTACAATCCGCAGGGTGTATAGTCTTTTAGATAGTATCTGTACCCTCGTTTTATGCTCTTTTCCGACAAATTACAATAATCTTCAAACGACAAATTGTTCTCATCTTTACTATGTATGTCTCTAAGGTATGTTTTGATCGCGTGCAATTGCATCAAGATGTTTTTTGGCATCTCCGTTGCTGTAGAGTGGAGGATCTTATACACGATATTCATAATTTTTATGAATTTCATTAACTGCTCAATGTCTTTGATAATGGTTGGGAATAATTTATTCCCAAGTTTCAGAGCTGATCTTAGACTTTTACTGAATGTTTCGGAGGTAACACCGATTTTGGCGATGTGGTTTCGAAATTCAAAAAATTCTGGCTTTTCAAGATCTATAGCATCATCCGTGTGTAGCTTTCTAAGGTTTTTGATCGGATTCCAGGGGATCTCTCTATCTTTGCCATCTCTGAGGATTTGTCGTTCTTTGAGAGTTTGACGCACGCTTTTTATCGATTGGCAGGGATCGACCCACACTACCACTTTGCTGTCACACGCCGGATGTTCGAACACTGGCAACGAAGCCCCGTGGAATTCATTGCGTAACAAGTAATCTGCGACAACGATGCTTTCCAACGTTACCGCTACGACATCTATCCCAGCCTTATGACAATGCGTTAAACATATTCTGATGTATTCAGCTTGAGTTTCTGCTGGGACGCCCCGAGCGAAGATATACCCGATAGGCATTTTCCAGTCTTCATCCAAGCTGACTAGGAGAAACACGTAAACCATGACGGCTATATCAGGGAAGTCATTATGTGGCCCGCACCCATAGTCAACTTGGTCACCTTCTTGGCCTTTGTGCTTCAGGTATATGTCGACGAGCATCAAAGCGCAAGTCTGTCTTTTAACTGAAGATTTTTCCTTCAGAATCTTAAAAGCTTGCCGCGTCAGACCTGGCGAGTAATTGTCATTCAAATACCACGAATATAAGAGTTCCAGCGACGGTAGCGGCGTGTTGTAGGTTCGTAAGGCATGATTATAACCTGACGGCGAATAGAAATTAAATAAGAAGGCAAACTGTTTCATATTAGCCTCATCATCGTCTGAATCATCGGAGAACTCTGTGTTTGTAAAAGCGCGGTCTAGCCTGTCCACATATAAATTCAGGTGATTAGGACCATCTCCGTCAAAATCACCTGTTAATCGCTGTTCTACTTCTTCCGTCGAAATTATCTCCTCCCTGACAAATTGTATAAGAATAGATCTTAAGCTCTTGGTTTCCTTCTGTCCGGACAAGTTAGACTCATTGTTATCATTTGGCTTCTTTATTTTCGATTTTACATCAGGTTTTGTTGAAGCTATGTCTTGTTTCCTTTTAGATGCTTGCTTGCTTGTGTTACCGCGCGCATATTCTGTATAAAGACTTTCTGATGCCTCTATTTTGTCCCTATCACTGTTTGATTCAGTTACTGTATTGTTTACATCATATTTATTAGCTTCTTGCTGTTCTGATAAGGTTTGATAGCTTTTTTGCAAATTATAGGTACTGTTTTCTTGAAGATTATTAATTTTCTTCACATATCTAAAGTCTTTTTTATCTTTTATTATTTCTAAATCACATTCAGGCTCACTCGAACTAGATCCAGATTCACTACTGTCACTATCAACTTCTACATTCCTTGTTATAGCAGCATATTTAATAATTGGACGATTTTTAACTTTATTATTGGAGAATATTAAGTCAAGTAAATCTTTTTTACGTTCAATTGTATCAATTGGAGGTACCTGAGGGAGGTTTGGAATTAAATGATTTATATCATCCTCCAAAGTTGCCTTCTCAGCATATATTTCATCACTGATAGCTCCATGTTCCTTTAACATGAGGAGAAGTACCATGTCCGCGGTGACTCGGTTGCCGCTGGCAGATTCCATGTCAGATTCATCATCTGATCCGGCCTCAGCACTGGACTTACTGTAGTAAGACTCCGTATCTGATTCTTGTTCTTGTACTTGTTCTTGATGTTGTTCTTGTTCTTCATCTTCAACCTGAAATAGAATGGTCAAGTTTAATAATGTGTATAATATTTTTTTGATTACCTTGGTAGTTATTCGTTAAATAAAAGCATGGAAATGGACTATGTTGCGTATATTCTTTAAAATTACATTCACACATTTCAGACGTTTCGAACGCTTGACAGGGTCACTTTACTTTTGGGGCGGGTACTACAGATGACTGACATTGGACAAAATTTGATATATCTATTGCCATCAAAATAAGATGGTACGGTCGGTTCTAATAATATGTATACGATTTTGATCTTCATGCCTTTGACATACGTTTCAAAATGTATACATATTATTAGACGTAACTGTACATATACTAATTGTATACTAAACGACCATACCATACTATTCATTTTAAAGGTGATTGTACATACAAAAATTCAGCTAGTTATTTATTACTTCTACTACTAAGTATTTTTAAAATAAAGACAAAACAAATAATCTACACTGGTTCTAACCCTACACTTTTGACCAGAGTTGTGTAGGTAGTTTTAAAATACCTGTAGGCTGAGACAGTATATCGTCGCCGCGACTATCTCGCTTCTTCCCGACTTTTACTAACAACATTAAGGGCTCGGCCACATGACCACGTTGCGGCGTCGTAAACGTGAAACGGCGTGGCGTCGGAGCATTGAGCATTGCACGTTATCGCACCGTGCGAAAATACGTTACCGCGTCGTACAGATATACGTTGCTGCACCGGACAAATCCACGTTGCCCTCCTTCTTTAGTATCTAATAATATTAGTTATTAGATAGATAGCCCGTGATATTCTGTCGCATCAATCACGTGTCAAGCCTACGAGTTTTGATGATATTTTAAAGCAAGATTTTATTTATTATCTTTTTTTATTGCGGGGTAGTATTTCAGTCACAGGTATTCAAGGGTCTAAGACGGAACTAATTTTATTGATCTTTTTAACACAGAGCGTTAGCTTCACTTACTCAACTATATCTAGGGGACATCTTACACAAATCGACCTAGTCCCACGGTAGGCTCAATTAAGGCTTGTGATGTGGGAACCAAGCGGCGATATATACAGGGTGCTCGCGAGGAAACAGCAAGATTTTAACTAAGCATTCTAGACATCAAAATAAACAAAAAATATTATGAGACCTCATGTCAAATTCCATTATTTTTTTTTTTTTTGACTTTTTAAATACTTTTTAACATTTCCAATACTTTTCATCATAACAAAAATTTGTTAAAATTAATTTTTGAAATAAATTTTTTTAGGGACAGGTTTTTTCGCCAAGTCTATTATTATTTTTTGATTGTCAGGCAAAAGGTGTGGTAATATTAGAACACATTGTGGTAGTATTGTAATCAAAAAGAAGTTTTATGACGAGTTACGTCGCAAAACATTTTTCGAAAAAAGGTTAGTTATCTCTGGAACCAAGCCGAATCCAGGAAATTTTATATAACAATAAATACTCTAAATATGCTCAGGAATTCAGCATTTAAATCTTTTGGTTTCCTCGCGAGCACCCTGTATAATAAATAGATACTTAAATATATATGCAGCCACGACCAAGGAACAACCATTTGTGATAAATAATTACACAAAGAATGCCCTCGCCAGGATTCGAACCCAGAATCTCTAGCATCAGCAGCAAGAAAAAATCACCCATTATCACCATAGGGGAGGGGGGTCATCGGATAAATCACGTGTAATTTTTGTTACTCTGCTGAACAGTATTATAGCTAGTAAAAAAATTTAAAATTATGCATACTTTTTGCGAGTTGGCAATAAATTCCACGTCATGATGCCAAGGGGGGAAGGGGGGGATCCTGAAAATATCACTATGGGATCCATCCGACGTGATTGTTGGACAAAGTATTGCTTGCATTTAAGCATTTTTTTAATGGTACTTACATCATTTTCTGCATCATTATTGTCTGTTGCATTATTTGGTTCATTTGCCACCGCCACCGGGCAGTGGCAGGGTGACTTTAAACGCTTCTTACACATGGTGAAGATCGACTGAGCCCGATGGAAACCCTGAAACGTTTCACCAACAATTTTATTTTTGTTTGAGCATTCTTCAAAAAGTTTGAACACTTGGATCACATTCCCCATTTTATTATTGATAAAAATAATGTTGTTAAGAGTCATGCATTCCACCATATTTACCAAACCTATGCTAGGAAGTTTGTATGGAAATTTTCTTATTTGTTACCAAAAAAGTGTAAAATCCTGGTAACAAAAAAGGATCAATATCATAGATGTGATCCAAATAAGGATAGCAAATAGGATCCAAACCATAACTTTGACTTATTTTTAGACAACAGCGAGATGAGCTTGACATTGATTATCTGTTATATCAGACTATGGCAGGTAAAATGCTATTAAACTGTGATTATATGCTGCCCCTGTAAGCATAAACACAGTAAATAGTTTTGAAGTGTCAATCAATTGTTTACTTCATTCAACTGGATTATGTTCTGGTATTAATCAACATTTTAGAACTAGTTACTGCGTTTATGCTTACGGGGGCAGTATGGGTGACTCAAGAGAATGTAACCATAGCAATGAGTAACATAAAAATGTGATTATGACATGTCCCAATTAAAGGTTTTAAATGTAACACATATCTCTATAAACTTATTAATCATTACTCGTCATACAGTATGCGATCAAAAAGTTTGTATTAAACATATATTTCTTTATAAAAACATATTTTAAAATAAATGATGCAAACAAAATAATATAATTTTCTATGCTGTTCCGCTTTAGCTCATAAAACGAATTACTAATATTTGGGCCTTGTATTAGTGGTTTGTGGGTAGGATGAAATTATAAAATATATGTCTAGAAATTAGGGAGAAAAAGGTAGAATAAATCATGTTTAAATGAGTAATTCAGATAAAAATTGTAGAAAGAAAGTAGCTAGTCATTTAGCTAGCTGTAATGAGTATAAATACTTTGCAAAGGCCCGCCTAATAATTTAGATATATTATGTGGGTAGGTACCTACTCTTCTATGAAATAAGTATTCACAAGTCTACTTACGATTCAAGTGTTCCTCCTGTAATTATATTGTAGCAATACTTGTTATGATGCTTAGGGTGTCATTGCTGCAGCCTTTACTTTATTTTGTAAAGAAAATTAATAATAATCTAGAAAAAGCAAATAACCGAACCGAACTTAACTGAATCAAAATGTCAAATGAACGTCAAATTATCGAATCAAAATGTCAACTTTTTTTTCGTCTTTGTGGTCAGATGAAAGCACTAAACTATACTGCCTATCAAGTATTAGTAGTCAAGAATAAAGTAAAGCTACTTACTTATTATATTAAGCGAAGAAAGTAATACTCTATTAGTACATTTTCTAACTAGTGCGGGAAAACTTTTTTTCGGCGAGGGTGAACGTTGGAGCCCGAGTGAAACGAGGGCGACAATCACCAGGGTCGCGTTTTATAAAGTTACAATTTCGCTGTTTGCCTCTCTTTCTAGCCAATATGTGCGTGCGTTAGAGAGGTAAACAGCGAAATTGTAAATTGTAACTTTATAAAACGTGACCCAGAGTTCTCACTTTACTTTTTAGAACTTGTTATTATAGCGGTAACAGAAATATGGCAACTTTCATTGGTGTATTACGGTGTACGAGATACAGCCTGGTGAAAGACAGACAGTAGAGTAACAGGATCCTGTTTTACCCTTTAGGTACGGAACCCTACAAATTGTCCAAATTAATTTAGGAATCATTCGAACTAAGCTATGAGAAGAATAAAAATATGTTAATTTATGATATTTGTTTTATTGATAAGTAACAAGGAATCTGAACCTTACAATAAGAACAGCCATAATGATCACAATCGAATTAATCAATTATCAGTACCAATGATATTTTCCACAAATCAACGGGTCTATAACCTATTTAATCAAAAACATTGAAAATTATCTTATCTTACTCCTTTAGAAATATGAATTATCATTGTAACAAAGTATCTAATAATTTCAAAGAAAAACATGTATAATAATATTAACAATCAAGTAACAGTGGTATTTGAATGATTAACATTATCTTACTACAATCAAAAAACAATCACAAATAACTTCACTTAAATTATAAGCAATATCAACTACGTATTGTCTTAAAGACATGTTTGATTTGCTATTAAACAAAAAACTTTTTTGAAATAAAACTCTGATTACATCAGATCAGTCTCATCACTAACTTAATAATTATGAAATCAAAATCACTTTTACTTAGCACACTTCCCTTACAAATCTTCAAAAGTACTTAGAAATTACACATTTTCATTTGATGAAAATAAAGTGTTTACATAATCACACCACAATGGTAACATTAGATTATAGAAAAAAATTAACTCAACAAGAAAAATAATTCAATGAAAATTAAACAATTCTGAAAATATTAAAATCATCATTTCAACATCATCATGCAAACATGCGGCATTCGTATCAAATTATCATAAAGAAAAGGAACACATTAGGAGTTGTATACGGTATGATCCACCAGCCAGTGAAAACCTTAAGACGCGTTACACTATTATGACTATGTCCTAATATCACAGTTAAGATTTACGAGCGAGTTCAAAGCGAGGCAAACACGACGAATTCGTTACGTGCTCGCAGCGAACTCGCTGCGTAATCGTCACTAATCGCCCTCTTAACTCTCTTAAATGTGATATTAAGACAAAGTCATAAATGTCATAATAATAGGTGTGATAAGTACTGAGCAATTTTTACTATGGGACCAACCTTGAAATCTAGTGAAAATGTAACTTTATTTATGTTTTCTTACGTTTTGACCGTGAGAAATTCATGACATTGTGTCTGTAAGTTCTTGTATATTCACTATTCTTGGCTTGGTCCTTCAGTAAGAGTTGGTCATCAGGGGCCTATTGTATAACAAATTACAAGCAGAAGTCTCATTTATATCTCTCTTACTAAAGAGACTTCCGCTTGTAATATTAGTTGTAATTTGTTATCCTGATTTACACATACGTGGCTTCTGGGGTGATCAGTGGCAGGTGAACCAATCGGTATACATCCACAGATTTTCCATGTTCTCAATATCCTTAAACTTTCGAATAATATTTCACTCATCAACTATTCTTCCTCTTCCTCTTCCTCATCATCATCATCCTCTTGAGCCCTCATCAGAAACAGTTCGCTCAAGAAGCTCCCACCTTTCCCCATGCAGGTGACAACACTGAACATCTGAGCGACCCTGTGCTTGTCTTTATCGCTGAGGGGTGCAGGTATCCGCAGCGCTATATACTTGCTGAGAACCGCTCGCATAAGCTGAAGGTGATGATGCGAATTGTGTCCCGGGCACCACCAGTTCCAACTTGCCAAGCGTCGGAGAACCCAACCCCGGAGACGATTTGGAGACATTTTCATCCGGAGAGCTCGTTCACCCTCCCAACAGATCTTGAAAAGCTCTTCGCTGGGCAGGCATACCGCCTTCAGATGTTTCAGGGTTATGTATTTGTGGAACCATCGCTTCTTATCCGTACACATTGTGTCTATACAAGTTTCACATTTGAGACATTTAGCGAATTTGGCTGCTATCCAGCCGGCTAGGTATCCTGTCATATACTTTCTAGCTGATAGATCCATTTCAGTGTCTAGCGCTTTGGAGTACTCTTTGACTAGTTTGGTCGCCCGCTCCATGTGGGAGGTTTTGGGAAGTTTCTTCGGCCTGTACTGAAAGGAGTATACTTCATCGTGAGCGCGTTTGCCAGATGTCAGTTTTATGGTGACTGCCGGTGGAAATTTATTCTTCATCGGCCAATTTTCCATTTTAACGTTCCTGTCAGTGAAGTTCGGGTTTTCCTCAAGTTCATCGAGCAAGTAATCGTAGAACTCTTGAAAAGTGGAGCCGTTGAATTCTTCCACGTCTAAGTGTCTAAATGCTCTAATATTCCTAACAAGGTTCTCGACGTGGTCTTTGCACAGACGGTGGGGATTCAAGCTTGTCAATACTCGATCTTTTTCTACCAGAGTTGAGTACAAGTGTTTGAAACTCTCGATGCAAATTAGAAATGCAATAAACCCACAAGCGGGCTTACCGTCAACAAAAGAGCGAAACTCAAATCTCTTGTCAAGAGCTAGATTTTCTTTGTCGAAAGGCGATAAAGCGTTGTCTCGATCACAGAACAAAGCTATCATGTACTCTTTCGCCTTTGTAATGGGTTCTGCTATATCGGCAAAGTTTGTAGTAATCTTCGAATGGAGAATATCGTACAGAGTATTCACGATTTCAATGTATCTTCTAGTAGGTGCTGAGTCACCGAAGGAACCTGGAAACAATTCTTCGCAAAGCTCAATGGCAGGTACTAGACTTTCACTAAAAATCTCAGTCGTAAGACCAACCTTCGCGATGTGATTCCGTAAAAGCAGAAACTTGGGCCGCTCGTAATCCATAATTTCATCGGAATATAGTTTTCTCAGTTTCCTGATTAAATTCCAGCGTACTCTCTTCCCTTCATCGTCGCGTAGAATTTTTTTCACTTTAAGCATGTGGCGGGCGCTACGGATCGCCAAACAGGGATCGATCCAGACCGCTACTTCACTTTCGCAAACTGGGTGCTTAAAAACGGTTTTCAAATTGTTAACATCCTGAAAGGAGCAGCCTAAGAATTCTGCAGGAGTCGGAGAGTCCAGAGTGATGGCGACAACATCCACTCCAGAATCGTGGCACTGTGTGAGGCAAACCCTAATTAATTCTGCGTGAGTTTCTGCTGGCATGCGCTTCGCGAAAAAGTAGCCTATAGGTAACTTCCAGTCTTCATCCATGCTCACAAGCACGAAAACGAAAGTAATAATAGCTTTGTCAGTGTATTCGAAGTTGCAACCACCTCCATAGTCTACTTGATCGTAATCCCAACCGTAGTTTTTCATGAAAATATCTCTAGACATCAAAGCACATGTCAGTCTCCTACCAGCGGCTTTTTTCTTTAAAATATCAAAAGCTCTCCCGGAAAGACCTGGTTTTTCATGTTTCTTTACATACAATGAGCATAATACCTTGTGTTCGGGGAGAGGGGTGTTGAAGTTCTTTAGAATATATTTGTAACATGACGGCGAATAGAAATTCAGGAAGAAGGCAAATTCTATCAACTCTTCCGTGTGTTTATGGAAGATATCAACAGCTTCATTATTCTTATAATGTTTATCTATGTCTTTGACATATGTTTCCAGAACATCCACATATTCGTACTCATCCGAAATTAGCTTTTTCTTTACTAAATGTGCAAGAATAAATTTGAAGCTCTTAGTCTTCTTGGTAGCTTTTACTTCAGTTTTCGATTCCTGATCCATCTTTTCAGGTTCCTGCTTACTTGTTGATGCTACATTCACAATTTGTTCTTCGTTTTTACTCGCCTCATTAGTATTTAAAATATTCTTATCGTTTTCTTCAGACATGCTATCACAAGTTTCATTTTGATTTTGTTTGTCAGTCATGGAGTCTGTGACTGATGATAATTTGCAACATTTACGACATTTGGCTACAGTATATTCCACATTACTGACTATCTCTTCATCAATTGTTTCATTTACAATTTCCTGAGGTAATGATGCATTTTGCTGTTTCTCTTCATTACATTTTTTATCTTCTATTTCCATAGTCGTATGTTTCTGTTGCATACCGTCATTTACTGTTTCACTTGCGGTAGCTTCTGATTTTTCTTGATGCATTGTTAAACCTTCCTGGTTAGGCACTTTGTCTTTGGTTATATTTTTACTATCTCCTTGTGCACTAGATTCACCAGTTTCGTTTGAATCTTTAGGTGTTTCTTTCTTATTAATTTGACTGTCACCTTTATTAACATGCTCTCTAATATCTCCGTGTTCATTACATTTAACAGTGTCTTTTGCATCCTTCGTATTTTCTTTCTTGTCGATTTGACTTACACCTTCATTTACGTGACCTATATCTCCACGGTTACTACATTCACCAGTTTCGTTGGCTTTAGGCGTTTCTTTTGTATCGGTCTGAGCACGTCCTCTCATACGAGCCATATTTTCCAAAAATGCCTTCAAAAGGTTTTCAGCCTCGCCTTCGCCCTGTTGTTCATCTTCTGACGACTCCGATAACTCAGCTTCAGGGAATTTAGGCATTAAGGGTCTGATGTCCTCTTCACGAATTTCGGTTTTTTGGTCAAACGATTCTTGAGACATTAATCCGTTGTCCTTGAGCATGAGCCACATGATCATGTCAGGTGTGACCCGGTTGCCGGTGGCGGAGTCTGCATCGGAATCTGATACTCCGTCATCGGAGCTGGTTTCCGAGAAAGACTCGTCTGAATTTATGGGTTCGTCTTCATCTTCACCAACATGTAGGCCCTGAAATGTAGTAAGATTTATCGGTCAAACTTAAAATCATGTTACGAGTCTTTCCGGTGGACATTTTAAAAGTTAAGGGTCATGAGAGTTAATTTTCTCATTAAACCCTTATTGTCATTTAAAGGCACTCCTTTCCTATTGAATTGTATGATAAAAATCACGACTACGCTCCTACCAGTTGCTTACTATTGGCCACAGGAAAGAGGGGCTCTACAGTTCAGCTGAACACGCACTTTTTCTTTCCTGTGGTCGATAGTTAACAGCCTGTGGACAGGTAGTAATGATTTTGTTTTTGATTGAGCCGATATCTGAAGTGCTATATTCCGACTGACGCGACGGTAGCCGGGTGCAACCGGCTGACATCAGAAAACACATCTACCCGATATCTTAAACCTAACATCCCTCCACCAATAGTTTTAGACAACACAAACTTTAAATTTAACTAAAAGAAACGTTTATAGTCAACCAGGTTCCGTGTGCGTTTGGTCTTTTCCGGAGCGACGACTTGTTGCGTAGGTGGATCAGGAGCTGCATCCGGGGCCTTCAGGGCCGACAGCTCAGACGTAGTGGACGCATGTGTCCCAAGCTCCAGAGGATCTGTACAATCAGCCCATTCCTCCAGCTCTGGTATCGTCGAAGTCGATGGGGCCGAAGTGGAGGCCGCCGCTATGGCCTGTTCATCTGCAACCTGCGCATTTGGAGGAGCGTGTGGTGGCATATTCCCGTGAGCTATGGATTTCTGCAAGGGTTGGCTAGTATTCTGGTTCTCTGGGCCCGATTGCATCTCAACATCTTCCTCTCCCACATACTTGTAAATTTGATTTTTATGCCGCTTAATTAAACGGTCATATTGTTCACATTGAACTAAAAAAGTAGATTTCCCGATTTGTTTTTTCACTAACGCCTTAGACCAAAACACCTTTTGTCCCTGGTATACTTTAACCATAACTAAGTCATTAGGCTTGAAAGTAATGTTTCTACTCCCACGGTAATGGCGCATCTGCGAACACTGATTTTTCCGCACGGTTTCTGCCAATGTTGCATCGGACGGACGCCGAGGTAAAGGGTTCATCAAATCCAACCTACAACGTAGGTTCCTACCGAATAGAACCTCTGCCGGCGATCGGTTGGTGGATGAATGCTTAGAATTTCGATATTGAAACAGGAATTCGTGTATTTTCATTTTTAGCTCCTTTTTTTGGACTCCGCTAAGTAAAATGGCTTTAAAAGCTTTTTTAAAAATCTTTACGTAACTTTCCGCTTGACCGTTGCTTGCCGGATTATAAGGCGGAATCGTTACATGCGAGATACCATTATTATTACAAAACGATGTAAATTCTTGTGAGGTGAAAGATGTGCCGTTATCCGTACAAATTGTATTTATCAACCCGAATCTAGACATTAATTCACACAAGCAACTTATAACAACTCCCGATCCGAACCCGTTAGACACGTCAAATACTTCAACCCATTTCGAATAGGCATCGACCGCTATTAAAAACATGTTATTGTTAATGGGGCCTGCAAAATCGAGGTGCACCCTATAAAAAGATTCAGGTGGGAACTCCCAGGGCGTCAGCGGGGCGCGGCGGGGCGCGGGGCGCAGCTGCGCGCACACCGCGCACGCGGCCGCCGCGCGCTCCACGCTTGCGCCCTGTCCGGGCCACCAGAACCTGTCGCGCGCCGCCGCCTTCATTTTAGCGACCCCTAAATGACCCCGATGCAAATCGGCTATGACTTGGTCTCGTAAGGCCTGTGGGACTACTAATTTAGCTCCCCTCATTAGACATCCATTTTCCAGTGCGAGTTCATTCCTACACTCAAAATACGGCCTAATCGCTTTATCTGTTATTTTATTAGGCCATCCCTTAAAAATATATTCTACTACGCGTAATAAAATAACGTCCGATTCGGTAGCCCGGCGTACATCACAAACTAAAGCGGGCGGCGAACCGGTTCCCGCTATGAAATTAATATAGGAGGCCTTATCTACTGCGGCCGCCGCCTGCGCCGGGACGACCGACGCGAGGCTGCGCTCGCTATCTAATGATGACGTCAGCACCATGGAGCGACTAAGAAAATCGGCCGTGTTGTGTGCACTACTAACATACTCGATCGTATAATTATACGCAGACAAGAATAGGGCATATCGCTGTAGTCTGTTCGCGGTTACTTCGGGTATCCCTTTATCAGGATTAAAAATAGATAATAGAGGTTTGTGATCCGTTCGTAAAATGAATGGAGTTGCTCTGCCATACAAATAATGGTGGTACTTAGTAATACCGAACACAATTGCAGTTGCCTCTTTCTCAATCTGACTATACCGTTTTTCAGCGGCATTTAAACTCCTAGACATGTAAGAAATGGGTTGTTCCACCCCGTTGTCCCCTAATTGTGACAAAATAGCACCTAAGCCAAAAGGTGACGCATCCACTGTCAAGGTGATTCGTGCATCGGGGTTAAAATGCGCAAGAGTGTTATCTGCTGCCAGTGCGTTTTTTATCGCAACGAATGCATTTTCCTGCTCCCAAGACCAGTGCCATTTTACATTTTTTTGTAACAATTCATGCAAGGGATGTAAAGTGGAGGAGGCGTTTTTTACGAACCCCCGATAATAGTTCACCAAACCTAAAAATGATTTTAATTCTGTAATGTTACTCGGTTGCTTCGCATTTAAAATTGCTTTTACTTTTTCTGGTGGTTTTTTTTATTGTTAGGTTTAAGATATCGGGTAGATGTGTTTTCTGATGTCAGCCGGTTGCACCCGGCTACCGTCGCGTCAGTCGGAATATAGCACTTCAGATATCGGCTGTGTCTCATTTCTGGGCACCCCTTTTCCCCCCAAAATAACAGTGGCGACGATCTTTTAACGTTCTTTACGCGTGTAGCAGTGTGTAATTGTGCTTCTCGTTGTTATACCTAAACATGGCTACAATGTCCGTGGGAATTTTAAGTGTTTTCAACCATGAGGAACAAGAGTGGGTGTTATATAAGGGTCGCCTTGAACAATGGTTCATAGCAAATGACATTAACGTGGACACAGATAAATCGGGTGCTAAACGTCGGGCAATTCTGTTAAGTAGTTTAGCGGAGCCGACATACCGACTCGTGAAAAATCTCGCATTACCTGCCGACGTAGGGTCGCTCGAGTATACAAAGTTAACGAACCTTCTCGACGGCCATTTTAAACCGGGCAAGTGCGGTTTTGCCGAACGTTTTAAATTTTTCGGTGCCGTTCAATCTTCCGGCGAGTCATTAGCGGACTGGGCGGCGCGAGTTCGTGGTTTATCACTACATTGCAATTTCGTAGCGGCAAGTCTCGAGGAGTCGTTGCGTGACCGGTTCGTGCTGGGCATGGCGGCCGGGCCCGAGCGGGATCGTCTGTTCAGAGAGCCTCTGGACGATCTGACTCTGGCGAAGGCGCTGCAGCTGGCGGAGAGTATTCGTTGTGCCAGGGAAGGAGCCGCTGCGAGCACGACGCCGGCGTGCGGCGCGATGGCCGCGCCGGCCCTCGACGTGCACAAGGTGACGGCGCGGGCGCCGCCGCCGCGCGCCGGGGCGCCGCGGCAGTACGGGGCTCCGCAGGCGACCACCTCGCGTGATCACAAGAGTGTCGTGCAGTGTTCAGTGTGCGGATATTTTAATCACGATGGCAAAAAGTGTAGGTTTAGGAATGCGTCGTGTAAATTATGTGGAGTGAAAGGGCATTTAATGCGTGTTTGCAACACAAATAATGCTCCCGTGAGGTTCCTGCAGTGTTGCACGGAGGAAGCCGATGTCGGTAAGAAATCAATGTTTAATATTCGTTCTTATCGAGGGGAGCCGATGCTGGAGTCGGTAATGGTGGATAATATTCAATTAACATTTGAAATAGATTCAGGTTCGGCAGTAACGGCAATTTCGGAGTCCGTGTATTATAAAACATTTTCTAAGTATCCTTTACGTCACAGTTCTAATGGACTATATAGTTATAATGGCGGTTCTCTGGAGTTAGTGGGAATAATAACATTGCCATTTACGTACAAAAATCAAATCGAGGAGTTAGACATTCACGTGGTTAAAAATGGGGGTCCCCCATTGCTAGGGAGGGACTTTATTGCTAAGTTTAAGTTAGGATTGTCGTCGTGTGACTCATATGTGAAGGCATGTAATTTGGATGTGCAAGGTACCGAAATAATAGCAAACTATTCACATTTATTTTCATCACAGTTAGGTTGCTGTAGAGGCGTGGAAGTCAAATTAAATTTGAAACCAGATGCAATTCCGATATTTACAAAAGCAAGATCGGTGCCTTTTGCAATTCGTCCCAAGCTCGAGGTTGAATTAAACCGCTTACTGGAACTAGGTATTATTGAACCGGCCACATTTTCAGAGTTCGCCAGTCCCATTGTACCCGTTTTAAAACCAGACGGTAGTATTAGGCTGTGCGCGGATTACTCCGGAACGCTAAATAAACAGCTGGTTATAGAAAAGTACCCGTTGCCACGGATTGACGAGTTATTTACTAAACTACATGGCGGGTTGCAATTCACGAAGCTAGACTTGTCGGGAGCCTATAACCAGATTAAACTGCACCCCGAATCTCAGCCATTGACTTGCATAAATACACACAAAGGTTTATTCATGTATAAAAGATTAGTTTTTGGGCTGGCTAGTGCCCCGGCTATTTTTCAACGCACCTTAGAAAATATCCTTTCGGGAATAGATGGTGTATTGCAGTTCCTGGATGATATTTTAATTACAGGGAAAACAAGGGAGGAGCACGTTGCTAGATTACGGGAAGTGTTTAAAAGGCTGCAAGACGCGGGTTTAGTTTTAAAAAAAGAAAAGTGTAGTTTTTTCCAAGATTCGGTATCTTACTTAGGTTTCATTATAGACAAACATGGATTGCATAAATCACCAGAAAAAGTAAAAGCAATTTTAAATGCGAAGCAACCGAGTAACATTACAGAATTAAAATCATTTTTAGGTTTGGTGAACTATTATCGGGGGTTCGTAAAAAACGCCTCCTCCACTTTACATCCCTTGCATGAATTGTTACAAAAAAATGTAAAATGGCACTGGTCTTGGGAGCAGGAAAATGCATTCGTTGCGATAAAAAACGCACTGGCAGCAGATAACACTCTTGCGCATTTTAACCCCGATGCACGAATCACCTTGACAGTGGATGCGTCACCTTTTGGCTTAGGTGCTATTTTGTCACAATTAGGGGACAACGGGGTGGAACAACCCATTTCTTACATGTCTAGGAGTTTAAATGCCGCTGAAAAACGGTATAGTCAGATTGAGAAAGAGGCAACTGCAATTGTGTTCGGTATTACTAAGTACCACCATTATTTGTATGGCAGAGCAACTCCATTCATTTTACGAACGGATCACAAACCTCTATTATCTATTTTTAATCCTGATAAAGGGATACCCGAAGTAACCGCGAACAGACTACAGCGATATGCCCTATTCTTGTCTGCGTATAATTATACGATCGAGTATGTTAGTAGTGCACACAACACGGCCGATTTTCTTAGTCGCTCCATGGTGCTGACGTCATCATTAGATAGCGAGCGCAGCCTCGCGTCGGTCGTCCCGGCGCAGGCGGCGGCCGCAGTAGATAAGGCCTCCTATATTAATTTCATAGCGGGAACCGGTTCGCCGCCCGCTTTAGTTTGTGATGTACGCCGGGCTACCGAATCGGACGTTATTTTATTACGCGTAGTAGAATATATTTTTAAGGGATGGCCTAATAAAATAACAGATAAAGCGATTAGGCCGTATTTTGAGTGTAGGAATGAACTCGCACTGGAAAATGGATGTCTAATGAGGGGAGCTAAATTAGTAGTCCCACAGGCCTTACGAGACCAAGTCATAGCCGATTTGCATCGGGGTCATTTAGGGGTCGCTAAAATGAAGGCGGCGGCGCGCGACAGGTTCTGGTGGCCCGGACAGGGCGCAAGCGTGGAGCGCGCGGCGGCCGCGTGCGCGGTGTGCGCGCAGCTGCGCCCCGCGCCCCGCCGCGCCCCGCTGACGCCCTGGGAGTTCCCACCTGAATCTTTTTATAGGGTGCACCTCGATTTTGCAGGCCCCATTAACAATAACATGTTTTTAATAGCGGTCGATGCCTATTCGAAATGGGTTGAAGTATTTGACGTGTCTAACGGGTTCGGATCGGGAGTTGTTATAAGTTGCTTGTGTGAATTAATGTCTAGATTCGGGTTGATAAATACAATTTGTACGGATAACGGCACATCTTTCACCTCACAAGAATTTACATCGTTTTGTAATAATAATGGTATCTCGCATGTAACGATTCCGCCTTATAATCCGGCAAGCAACGGTCAAGCGGAAAGTTACGTAAAGATTTTTAAAAAAGCTTTTAAAGCCATTTTACTTAGCGGAGTCCAAAAAAAGGAGCTAAAAATGAAAATACACGAATTCCTGTTTCAATATCGAAATTCTAAGCATTCATCCACCAACCGATCGCCGGCAGAGGTTCTATTCGGTAGGAACCTACGTTGTAGGTTGGATTTGATGAACCCTTTACCTCGGCGTCCGTCCGATGCAACATTGGCAGAAACCGTGCGGAAAAATCAGTGTTCGCAGATGCGCCATTACCGTGGGAGTAGAAACATTACTTTCAAGCCTAATGACTTAGTTATGGTTAAAGTATACCAGGGACAAAAGGTGTTTTGGTCTAAGGCGTTAGTGAAAAAACAAATCGGGAAATCTACTTTTTTAGTTCAATGTGAACAATATGACCGTTTAATTAAGCGGCATAAAAATCAAATTTACAAGTATGTGGGAGAGGAAGATGTTGAGATGCAATCGGGCCCAGAGAACCTGAATACTAGCCAACCCTTGCAGAAATCCATAGCTCACGGGAATATGCCAGCAATAATGATAGCAGCTGCTCCGACTACCACTCCATCAGTGCCTGTAGCACCACACGCTCCTCCAAATGCGCAGGTTGCAGATGAACAGGCCATAGCGGCGGCCTCCACTTCGGCCCCATCGACTTCGACGATACCAGAGCTGGAGGAATGGGCTGATTGTACAGATCCTCTGGAGCTTGGGACACATGCGTCCACTACGTCTGAGCTGTCGGCCCTGAAGGCCCCGGATGCAGCTCCTGATCCACCTACGCAACAAGTCGTCGCTCCGGAAAAGACCAAACGCACACGGAACCTGGTTGACTATAAACGTTTCTTTTAGTTAAATTTAAAGTTTGTGTTGTCTAAAACTATTGGTGGAGGGATGTTAGGTTTAAGATATCGGGTAGATGTGTTTTCTGATGTCAGCCGGTTGCACCCGGCTACCGTCGCGTCAGTCGGAATATAGCACTTCAGATATCGGCTGTGTCTCATTTCTGGGCACCCCTTTTCCCCCCAAAATAACAGTATCATACAAAGCAATGGAAAAGGAGGACGTCTTAATGAAGATTAGGCTTTCATAAGAAAATCAAGCTTTATGAGCCTTAACTTTTAGATTTTCCACCGGAAAGACTCCGAACATGGGTTTGCGTTTGACCCTTATATCAGTTGGGTAAAAAGTAATCCCATTACTATTTCTGATCATTTTTGTATTTGCACTAGTTTGTACAAAGTACACATACAAATGTAATTTACAGTAATTAGATGACTTTTTGCACAACTC